>CM049417.1:4357500-4360000 GCA_026929865.2 Hyperoplus lanceolatus | reverse complement strand
CTGCTCCGGCCTTTCGTTGCAGTGGTCGCGGGTTGAAATCCGACCAGTGGACCTTTACTGCAGGTCATCCCCCCCCTCCCTCTCTCTCTCTCTCTCTCTCTGTCTCTGTCTCTCCCATTTCAACTCTGTACTGTCTAATAAAGCTTGAAAATGACAAAAAATTACCTGCGCACGGCGAGCTTGAGTATGCGGTAGGAGCCCTTGATGAGTATGAGCGCCTCCTGTCGGCTGCCGTACAGCGCAGAGCCGTTAATGTTGATCAGCTCGTCGCCAACCTTCAACGTCAGACACAGGGCGGCTTTCCCCCCGTCCTCTATCTGTTAGGAAGACCACACACACACACACACACACACACACACACACACAGTCACACACACACACACACACACAGACAATAAAGACATGATTCACTTGAGATAAAGAGGAAAACGTTGGCAAACAAGAGGACATTCAGATATGGAAATAAAATAAAACATTCAGTCACTTAAAGATGCGTAGATGCCGCCAAGTCGACTCCTATCAAATAGATTTTTGGGTGAAACTGTTTTTGTCTCCAAGGTAACGCAGTACGAACCAAACATCCCACCAAGTATCCTATCACATTCCTCAGTAACAGTCAGAGTGTGTGTGTGTGTGTGTGTGTGTGTGTGTGTGTGTGTGTGTGTGTGTGTGTGTGTGTGAATGCATTGCTGGGATGTTTCAGGCTGCAGAGTGTTCGCCGCGGTGTGGTGCGAGGTTTTCGGCCCCGACCGTAAATCGACTTCAATGGACATTTAAAAAAAGAAAAAAGGATGAAAGAGAGAGGGGGATAGAGAGAGAGAGAGAGAGAGAGAGAGAGAGAGAGAGAGAGAGAGGGATAGAGAGACAGAGAGAGAGAGAGACAGGAACACACACACAGATAAAGGGAGGATCGGAATGACTGACTGGACCATAGAGAGGGGGAAAATATGTGTAAAAACTGCAAGAGCACGAAAAATAGTGGAGTGTGTGAAATGATTTGCAAGAAGCTACTGACTGGTTTCTTGTTCATCTGTGGCCTAGCAGAAATACATCACTTCAGGGGGCGCCCTTAGCTCAGTTGGTAGGGCGTCCCCCCCCCATGGGCCTCGGCCAGCAGCAGACCCGGGTTCGATTCCAGCCCGCGTCGTTCTCTGCATGTCACTCCCCTCTCTGCCCCATTTCAACTCTGTCTCTATACACTGTCAATAAAGCATAAAAATGCCAAAAAAAATATATTAAAAAAAAAATACATCATTTCCCATGTGTGACATCACAAATGGACGAATGCCGAATGTCCGGAGCAGCAAATATGATAATGTTGTTGCTTAAGAATAAGCCAACAGAAGCTGAATCTAAATCTATTTTTTTTTATCTCCCACAGAAACAGAGCTTATATCAATAACTGATCGAAAACTGAAACATTATGGGGCGCTCCGGTGGCGTAGTGGATAGAGCGTGTACCATATTGGCTCCGGCCTCCGTTGCAGTGGTCACGGGTTCAAATCTGACCCGTGGACCTTTACTGCATGTCATCCCCCCTTCCTCTCTCTCTCTCTCTCTCTCTCTCTGTCTCCCCATTTCAACTCTGTACTATCTAATAAAGCTTGAAAATGCCAAAAAAATATCTTTAACACATTATGATAGAGCTATCCTGCTTCAGAATGTGTTTGTATACTTAAGTCCCCCCCCCCCCCCCTTCCCCTTGTTTGAAGTGGTATAACAGCAGGGCTAACATTTTTTTTTATTATTAACCTTTTGAGGCCAGAATGTCGAGACAGTATTAGAGCCCCCCCGGACTTATTACATAAAAGGTCTTCGATTTATGTTTAACTTTGGCCGTGTAGCAGAAAAGGCTCCTCGCTGTGTCCGTGTCTGTTCAAAACCCTAAAGAGCGTAAAATGGAACCTGTGTTTCCATGACATGCATTCCTCTGATTACTGCAGAATGAATGGATGGATGGAAGGGTGAAAGTCAGCACCGCTTTCACACCGTATTATCACGGATTTGTTCCTCTTTATATGTGCCTGAAAAGCGTCTTTAAGTAGCGTTTAAACTGGGTTAAAGTTGGAATTCAACTAGATTGTTGTAATACTCTATCTGGTAAAGGGGTTGTTCTCTTGACTTTTACCCGACCGAAATAGCAGGATCTAACTTGGTATTTGTTTGGGTGAAAAGTTGGTTGAATACTTCTAGAAAAAGGATATCTATGAAAGAAACCCTTCTTAGATACTTTATTCGCATTAAAACTCTATTAAAAGGTGCTTCGAAAGGGCGCTCCGGTGGTGTAGTGGATAGAGCGCGTACCATATTGGCTCCGGCCTTCGTTGCAGTGGTCGCGGGTTCGAATCCGACCCGTGGACCTTTACTGCAGGTCATCACCCCCCCCCCCCACCCCCCCTCTCTCTCTCTCTGTCTCCCCATTTCAACTCTGTACTGTCTAATAAAGCTTGAAAATGCCCAAAAAATATGAGGCATTTTACATTTTTGTTGGCTTTTTTTT
>CM049417.1:4342500-4352500 GCA_026929865.2 Hyperoplus lanceolatus | reverse complement strand
GGCAGGAGGAGTCCCGTAAGAGTATCAAGAAAGGAAATAAACAAGTAAACATATAATATATTCAGGAAAAGTTTGGTGTGATCTAGGGCTGGGCGATATGGACCAAATCTTATATCACGATATAGGTAATTTTATATCACGATATGGATATATATCACGGTATAGTATTTTTCCTTTAAATTCAATGGATTACAATAACCGTACTGAACTTTAATCACATTAGATTATTTTCATCTTCAGCACGGGAGTGAAGCCCGGAGTAGGCTAAAGTTGTCATTATTAGCCAGCTAGCTCACGAGAGCTAACCCATGTAGTTTTCGGCTTAAAACAAGCCAACTCTGCGTCACGGCAACAGCACGCTGAAGCAGCAAGCAAGTTTCCTTTGCCCGATGACATTTTTGACCGTTAATACCAGCTGCTCTGCCACCGTGACACGGAGTTGGTTTGTTAACTGTAGTGATGGCGCACCAGAGCTAGAGCTAGAGCAACAGATGAGGCTTCTTCTGTTGAGGGTAGAGAAGCTGTATTACAGCCCAGAACTCTGCTGCCGAGCCCCCGTGTGGCGCGGCGGTGTAACTGCAGTGTAACTGTAGGGACTCAGAGGGACAGCTGCCTCCCGCTCTATCTATGCTCCCGCCACATGAACTTTTTTTCTCCTCGGTATAAACGGTATGGTCAAATCTCTCCCGGTAGACACTTTCATATCGTCCACGATAAATGCCCCCCAGCCCCCCTCCCCCAAAAAAAAGGAAAAATTTGAGAAAAGTGACAAAAATGAACATATTCCATTTGGGACTGCTGGTTTCAAGTCAGTAACTAGAGCATTTAAAGAGTCATTTTCTCACATCTATGACTTTGAAGAAGCAACGACATTTTTCAACATATTCTCTCCAACAGCAAATGCAAACACACGACAACTTAACTCTCTCTGAAGTGCTCAGAAACCTGGGTCAACCTCTGCCCTCCAGTCTGAGCCCTGTGTGTGTGTGTGTGTGTGTGTGTGTGTGTGTGTGTGTGTGTGTGTGTGTGTGTGTGTGTGTGTGTGTGTGTGTTGCTCTGTGAGGTTCTCCTCCCTTCCTCCCACCCACGCGCACACAAGGCCTTCTTTATCAGGGGAACCGCAGAGATGGAAAAAGAAAAAAAGCTCCCACGCTTGCAACCAAGTATGCGTGTGTGTTACTGTGTGTGTGTGTGTGTGTGTGTGTGTGTGTGTGTGTGTGTGTGTGTGTGTGTGTGTGTGTGTGTGTGTGTGTCCTGCCGTTTAGTTCCATCGATTCCTGATGTTGAAACTTGGGGTGTGTTGTTGTCTTTCCATGGAATCATTGAATGGAGGCAAATAAGACAACGAAGCCCCAGACGCATTAGCTTTGTCTGGGGGGAAACTCACACACACACACACACACACACGCACGCACACACGCACACACACGCACACACCCTACCCTACTCCCCCAGTCCTTCAGAGAAAGTGGAGACTCCTGGTCACTGACATAAGATAGGTTTCTTCATTAACTTAATGTCAAGCAAAAAAAATATATATATAAAAATATATATAAAATATGTATAAGTTCGCGAATAGGAAAGAAATTAGGTGCCTATAGGTGAGTTGGAGCGAGTCACTTCACTAGTTTGGTCTGAAGATGGCGCTGTAGGCAATGTACCGTAACATGGCCGTTATTTAAAGTAGAATAAGTAGATGAAACAAAGTGGGAACTAAATCCATAGAAGAGAGGCTGCAGGAATTGGTTTTCAGTGGGCAAGTTGTTATGGTCTCAAGCGACCGTATACAATTTTTCTAATTTTGGTATTACCATCACTTTTTTTCTGATACAATACCATACATTAAAATGCGGGGGGAAAAAAAGGGCCAGTGATGTGAACCCAGCTACAGATGGATCCATTTTTGTAACAGAACGAGACCGCAGGAGAATAGCAGAATTGAAAGGAAAGGAAAACACCCAAGAGGTAGACTCATAATCTCCGGCCATTTTGGAATTTTTTGGGTTTAAAAAAAAAACACAGTGATGAATGAATCGTCGACAACTCGCCAACATCCTGAACTTCAAACATCAAACCACAGACACGTCCTGTGGTCGAGTCATGTGGACCAACACCAACGTGTGAGTAAACCTGTGAACATAACTCATAACTCTCTCTCTCTCTCCATCTCTCTCTCTCTCTCCACCTCTCTCTCTCCATCTCTCTCTCTCTCCATCTCTCTCTCTATCCATCTCTCTCTCTATCCATCTCTCTTTCCAGTGTTTTTTGCTTTAGTCATAAGAAGAGGAATACCTTTCTGTATTTTAACCGTAGATAGAATATTAAAATGGATGTAGCATCCGGGCTGACCTCAGTTATTCACACGGCATCCAATAATCCTGGTTTATGCGCGTCGCCATCTTGTGAGATTTTTACTCCGCCTCACGTTGGGGGGAGGGAGATACGCCCATCTAGCTGACGTATACCTCCGAGGCAAAGTGAGGGACAACGGGCGGAGAGCTGTCACTCAAGAGATCGCGCCAATACATTTTAACCTCCAAAAGAATTAAAAACTAGCGTGGTCCAAAGAAATTCACCCCCCTCAGTGTTGTCATGGAGATATGACCTAAACATACAGACGAGAATGGTTTTTGGACCAGGCTGTAAATAGGTTTAATAAGACTGTGAAAACGGCCTGTTTAACAAGTGAGTCAAAGAAAAATTGCTCAGTCTTGGTACCACCCCCAGTGGCCACCGGAAGGTACTACAATTTGTCACTTCCTTATTGGATGCTGGTAAAAAGAGCTGAGGTTGGGGCTTGATTTTAACATCCCCCTGACATATTTGCCTACCCTTCCAACTGTAACACCTTCACATAAGAGTTCGGGACAGACTGTCCTTCATGGAGATGGACCTGTGGCCTCTCCCCACAGTCCAAACTTCACTCATCTTCACACAGCTTTCAATAGCTCACATCATCTGGAAAAAAGACTTAGAGATTATGGTTTTGTGACTTAAAATAATGTTTTACGTTTTTTTTTTTTTTTGTCCTGATGTGTTTCCATGGCAGTGTATTGGAAAAGTTCCTCCGAGCACCATTAACACACATAGGGACAACATATACAAAATGACACAATACTAGTCTAAATTACTTGTCTGTATCTCCGTGCGCTGGTGACGATGTATGCATTCATTCGCTCATTTTCAGAATGGCCTCTATATCCAAACACACTTCCCAATGTTTGTTTTTTAGTCCAGAATAGTTTGAGTACTCATTTCTACTGGGTCTCTCTCTCCATCGTATATTTTTATCAAGCGCTGTCACAAGACGAGATTAAATATTTTTAATTCATATTAATTTAATTCCCCTTGGCTTGAAGAGAAGCCAAGAAATGCTTTTTTTTTTTTTTTTTTTTTTTTAGATATTTTTTGCTATTTTTATGCTTTATTGATAGTGTAGAGACAGATTTGAAATGGGGCAGAGAGGGGAGTGACATGCAGAGAACGACCTCGGGCTGGAATTGAACCCGGGTCCGCTGATGGCCGAGGCCCATGGGGGGGGGGGGACGCCCTACCAACTGAGCTAAGGGCGCCCCCCAAGAAATGCTTTTTTTGCTCGGCTCCAACACACACAGTACAGTCGCTCAGACGCCGAACACATTGTGACAGAAATAAACAACTAACATGTTGGATGCAGAGTCAATATGGAAACACGTTGTAGCCTTATGTAAAAAAAAAACATATTGTAATGGGAACGATTTAGCAAGAACATGTGAAGAAAGTCATACTTAGTGGTCAATGGGATTTTTAATGTTGTTGGCTTCTAAGGCATGTTATGGGCCTATAAACAGCTTTGACCAATACAATGCTTATCTTTTTTTTTTTGCCTTGCAGCTGCAGGATTTTGACATGACTTTTTTTTTGCATTAATATCAGAGTAGTAGTTTTATATCCAGTGAGAAACATGGAACTGGGGGCGTCCTTAGCTCAGTTGGTCGGGCGCCCCCCCCCCTCCCCCATGGGCCTCGGCCAGCAGCGGACCCGGGTTCGATTCCAGCCCGCGGTCGTTCTCTGCATGTCACTCCCCTCTCTGCCCCATTTCAACTCTGTCTCTACACTATCAATAAAGCATAAAAATGCCCAAAAAATATCTAAAAAAAAAAAAAAACATAGAACTGAATTAAAGATGCAGTCAGCAGTTCTTGAGAATGCTTGTTGTCAAAAAAAAAACAGTTTGTTAAAATCACGGAATATCTCACGATCCACTACCCGTCCGTACTGTGTGAGCTGAAAACAAATCAGGTGTTAATACACAGCCTAGGCTCTATAAACTGTTATAGTGTTAAACAAAGGGGCCCTCCCTAGCCAGCAACATGCCCATTTACAGAGCCTATATGCTGTGTATTTATCACACCAACACACAGCAGGCAGGCAGTGAAAGGTGAGGAGGTATTCACTAATTTTGACAACAAGCATTCTCCAGAGTCGCTGACTTGGGTAGCAACTAGCAAGCATGTGGCAATACCAGCCGACAAGGATGAAAATAGGACCAAAAAAATATATTAAAAATAGATGTCACAGGGTTTGATTGACAGGTGGTCTTTGGGGAAATCCCGTGCAGAGATTCAAACGTCTTCCCACCAATGATGCTCTTGCCAATTTAAGCTCCGGTGACGCCATTAAAGTCTGACTTAATCTGTGAAAACAAGCCCCTCATTATAGACGCTGAGCTGTTGGCCACATCAAAGCAAAGGGACTTGAAAGGTGTGTGTGTGTGTGTGTGTGTGTGAGAGAGAGAGACTTTAAAGCCGTCGAACCTTAACCTCTCATCCATCATCCACACACACACCCACACAGACACACACACACAATAAAACAAAAACTACAACGCCCATAATCCACCGCTACAAACCCCACGCTCTCATCAGGGTCTTTCTGATCCACCGTAAAGCCCGACACTCAAGCAGTGACACTTAACCTCACTCACACTATAGTGACAGTCGCACACATGGAAGACACAATACACACTTTGTGGCCATGTAACACACGCACACACACACACACACACACACACACACACACACACACACACACACACACACACACACACACACACACACACATATTTGTGATGAGCCTGCCATGTATGAAAGGTCCAATTCCAGTTTGGAACATATCTTGAAAGTGTTGGTGTCCTTGCCCTTCCCTCACCGTGGTGGATGTTGTTTATAAAGTTATATTGTGCGACCGCAGGAAAACTGTATTACATTTTCTTTTATGGTGATTCAGTTCTGGGGTACGATACACACACACACACACACACACACACACACACACACACACACACACACATACACACACACACACACAGACACACACACCCCTGGCTGTGTGTTTTCTGGTGGAGTATGGAAGCCATTAGATCCGGTGAGCAGCGCTGACAATGGCAAAGGTTAACAAAGGTCGCGGCCTGTTCGGCAGGGATTGATCCATCAACATTATGTGTGTGTGTGTGTGTGTGTGTGTGTGTGTGTGTGTGTGTGTGTGTGTGTGCCTTCATCTCACTCACACATGTGCACACACACACAAACTTAAAATCAGGGTGAAACATTAACTTCCTAATGTGCACTAAATGACCTTGCTCCCTCGACTAAAAAGCTGTGCAGATGACTGGATGCGTTGTGCATTTATGACAGACAGACACACACACACACACGCACACACACACGCACACGCACACGCACACAGACACACACACAGACACAGACACACACACACACACACACACACACACACACACACACACACAGAGTACAACAGTATATGTATGCTTTCTGTCAGATCAAAGCATACTTGCCAGCCTTCTCTCCACCATATATGTACTCTCTATCTGGGCTGCTATTCAAGTATGTTTATGGGAGTCATATGTTATCTCACTGGAAAAGATGAGGCCTAAAAAATAAAAGATCAATAACAATTACATCAAAACCATGTTATATATGTTCCTCGAGGCGAAATATGATAATAATTCTTTTGACTGAAGATACATTAAGTTTAACAGTGGTAGCAGCTGTCCAATGGGGATGAAATCAGGCTAAATTCTGATGTTATAAAACATGAATCTGTGCAAAGCATTGTGTAGGACTTCAGTTTGTTGAGGGGTGTGTGTTCGGCAGAAATGTCCTCGCAAAGGGTCTTTTATGATTGGTCAGATATTCAGATAAATCGACATTCTTTACAGACTTTGAAATATTGCCGATCCACTGTGTAAGGGACATTATAAAAGGGCCACAAACATTTTTTTTTCTTCATAATGCCAGAAAAAAAAATACAACTCTGTGAATAAGGTCATACTTGTAAGAATGAAGTCAACTCTTCTGATGCCTAGTAAGGGGAGTGACTGACAGCTATGCCAGTTGCTCGAAACTTAAGGCCTCTGTCATTAAAGCATAATTGGAGCAACGGCATACACTTCATTGATATGTGTATCATATCAATATGACGACATTTCGATTTGACCAACAAAATTATGTTTAACTTTTATTCTGGTGCAGTGTGTAATATGACATCATCAAGAAAGAACAATTCTACATTTTAAACAATGCACCTGATGACATTCCAACTATGACGCTTCCAACATGGCGGCGCCAAGGCCTTGGTCCATGGTATGGAGAAATACGGCGATAAAAGAGACCCTTTCTAAGGAAACAATTATAATTAAAAAAAAAAAAAAATCAGCTATTATGCATTAAATTAAACGTACTTATGGATACTATAATTATTTTCTACCAAGTCTGCTATGAAAAAAATCCCAAAATTCTACACACTGCAGGTTAAAGTGCATGAAGAAAAAATAAATATAAATCTTTAAAAACAATATATTCTCACCCCTGGCCTCAGCCAATCCCTTTGAAATAAAGAGTCAACTCTGTAAAGTTTCAAATTCCACCGACACTAGCGATGTGTTCAAAGACAGACAAAAAGACAGGAAAGCATCAATCTGCCAGCTGTGTCCGGGAATCTGAAACCTTTTGCTCTTCCCTGGCCTCTCTCTATCTTTTGATCTATTATCTGTCCTTCTATCTATTGTCCGTCTAACGGCCTACAGCTAAAATAAAGCTTCAAAAAGGTGGAGTCCGCTATTCTGTAGAACGCTTGCTTGTCAAAATCACTTTTCGTCAAAATCAGTGAATATCTCCTCATGGTCCACTACCTGTCTATAGTTAAAACACAGGCTATAGGCTCTGTAAACAGGCATGATGCTATCTACGTTGGCAAACCCCCTTCGTTTACATAGTACCTTTGTTTACATATTAGTATACCCTTGTTTATGTAACCTTTTGGTGGTGGCTTGTATGTAAACAACATCCTTTTCTATGAGAAAGTTACGCACTATAGAAGCAGCTTTTAGTTATTATGCACCAAAAATCTGGAACAAACTCCCAGAAAACTTGAGGTCTGCTGCAACTCTCAGTTTTTCTAAATCGAGTCTGAAGACTTTTTTGTTTCCATTTTAACCTGCAATTTTAATTTTATTTGCTTCTTTTATTCGCTTTTAAATGTTTTATAATGTGTTTTATGTATTCTAATCTTGCCCCTGTAAAGCACTTTGAGTGGCCTTGTGTCTGAATTGTGCTATAGAAATAAACTTGCCTTGTCTTGCCTTGCCTATAGCTTTACGGAGGAATTCCCTCTCAAAACATTTAATAAGTAGTGTTTTTTGGGGGGGGCGTCCTTAGCTCAGTTGGTAGGGCGTCCCCCCCATGGGCCTTGGCCAGCAACGGACCCGGGTTTGATTCCAGCCCGCGGTCGTTCTCTGCCAAAAAAAGTAGTGTTTTGGTGTCTTACTGTGGCAAAAAAAGCTCTTTTTCACTATAAAAAAAGAGTCAAATTCAGACAGACACTAAATTCCACTTATCTATGGGAAGAGAGAGACACTGAATGTTGAATATTAGCGGCTTTAATCGACTTTGAAAAACCAAAACAATCCAACCAAAATCACTCAAAAAGCCAAGAGATGAGTAAACAAACTGCTCAGGAGTCCAAACCAACTGCCAACCAACTGACGTTCCATTTGTCCCCACTTCTTCCAATTCAAAAATCAAAACCTGACGTAGAGTTATGACTTAATTGCGCCCATTGCGAATGGCCTGCGTAGCCTGACAGACGCATTTCGGGGAATAGACAAGAGAGATGAAAGGCTGTTACTGCAAGACGCCACCGAGGGCAGACGACCCAAACAGACAAAGAGAGTTTTTGTGTCATTTTCAACCTCAAATTGGAGTCGACTTGCCAGCAGTAGCCGCGAGAGTGGACCGCATTGCATGATGGAATGTGTGTGTGTTTCAGTGTGTGTGTGTGTGTGTGTGTTTCAGTGTCTGTGTGTGTGTGTGTGTGTGTGTGTGTGTGTGCATTCTTTGGTTTGGGGCATGGCTACGTTTGCAATAAACTGTAAACATTCACAAACACGCCCAAATAGCGCCCGTGTCGACCCCCTTTTTAATCCCACGGTAATAGCTTGGGAAACTACTGCTGATGCAGAAGTGGAAAAGTGTCATGAAGAAGAAACTGGCACCAACAGAAACAAGATTAGGCTGATTCCTGCAATGTGTTCAAATGATGGTTTCATGGGTTTGCAATGATACAATAACATGATCATTTTATTAACAGGGACAGTCGTATATGGTTTATTTTAATTGTGTCCTATTTTTCTCACTGAGGTGGCTCAATCATTTCATTTTCAGTTTATGGTGTGCTTCTGTTGGTCATGGGAGTGTGGTTTTCTCATTCCGGTTTTATGTTTTCGTGATGAAATTAGTCTTAATAAAGGTAGCGTGGTCAAACTGCGTCAAAATCTTTCTCTTGTCCCTGGGATGAATTTTAACATGTGAAGGTCCATACTTATATGATGCATTTTAGAAGGCTTGATTTTCGTGTTTTTGGAAAGTCATTATGTGAAGGTTATGATGTTTTGACCCCACCCTGTACGGATTGTAGAATAACATTTTGGTGTTTTGTTTAACATGTGATATGTGTATTACAACATTGATTTGATATGACTGTTTAAAGTGTTGCTGTGAAGGAAGTTCTGTTAAGGCTGGTCTTCCTGCATCCACACTATTCGCACTTTACTTTAGCATTACCATGTAATCACCTGGTCAATGATCAAATTCCTTCGTGATTTGCTCTACTTATGACATCTATTGCAGCATGTCCGTCCTGGGAGAGGGATCCCTTACTTTGTCGACTCTCCCTGAGATTTCTTAAATTTTTTTTTAATCCCGGTAAAGGGTTTTTTCCTGGGAGTTTTTTCTCAGCCGAGCTAAGGGTGTAAGGGCAGGGTGTCATATTGTATCATATGGTATGGAATGTAAAGCCCACTGAGACAAATGTATTTGTGATTTTGGGCTATACAAATAAAACTGATTTGATTTTGATTTGATTTGAAGGTTGGAGGTCAACTCAGGTGGAAGAATATTTCAGGAGACTTGGATGAATTACGAAGCAATATTTATTACAGACTTGGTCAAGGAGAACCGGACTGGAACTCTTGTGACTTGCACTTCAATTCTGCCAAACTCATGCTTAGAGCTGTGTTTTAACCTCGCGCTATCTCTATCACCTCCCCGGCTCGGGCACCAAGCGGACCAATGTTTTGGTGCAGAGCTGAACACAGTGAACCATAACATTCTGGAGTAGAAGGAGATGAGACTTTATCTATACAACTGACCTAAGTGTCTCCTAACAGGCTCCAAGGCTGACCTAGAGTCTGAGAGACAGACACGCAAGATAGGCATATATGACCTATTACTCTTTACCATTAATATTACAACTAAAGACCCAAAATTCCCTCACAGATCCCTCCTTTTTGATCAAGAGATCAACACAAATTACCCAAAATTCCCTCACAGATGTGTGTGTGTGTGTGTGTGTGTGTGTGTGTGTGTGTGTGTGTGTGTGTGTGTGTGTGTGTGTGTGTGTGTGTGTGTGTGTGTGTGTGTGTGTGTGTGTGTGTTGCCAA
>CM049417.1:4335000-4337500 GCA_026929865.2 Hyperoplus lanceolatus | reverse complement strand
CTGACTTTATCTCACACAAGATTAAAGGTCAGAAGAGTTTGACCGATTCCATGACGATTCACAATTTATGATAATACAATAGAGTGTAAATATATTTCATATATTCACACAATAATACATTCCCTAACAAGGGTCGTATAGCATACTGGTCCTAGTACCTGCCAGGTAAACAGCAAACAAGTTGTGGACCAGGTAATCATCTATCACTTGAAAACGTTAGTTCGCTGTATGACATAGCAATTCTGAAAAGTCTGTACTACTTAGTGATTAGCACATTCTAAAATAAATGATCAAGAATAGAATATATAGAATCTGGTGTTAATACACAGAATAGGCTCTTTAAACCTGCAGTGTGTAGAATTTTGGGTTTTATTTCCAAGCAGATTTTGTAGAAAGTAATTATAATATCCATAAGTACATTTAATTTAGTGCATAATCGCTGAAAAATTTTTTTTAATTATTATTCTCCCTTAGAAAGGGTCTCATATATGTCCATATTTCTGCATATTTTGGACCAAGGCCTAGTGCCGCCATTTTGAACGTGTCATAGTTGGAATGTCATCAGGTGCATTGTTTAAAATTTAGAATTGTTCTTGTCCTTGAAGGCCACTGTAGCTTCTGTTATTATTCTAAAGGGGTGGGGTTACCCAGGGAGCGTTGCATTCTAGAACTTTGAAGAACTTTCTTGATGATGTCATATTACACACTGCACCTTTAAACTGGTATGTACAAAGGACCCACCATAGCTAGCAACGTTTAAATTACAAAGAGTGATTTTGACAACAAGCTTTCTCCAGAATCTCTGACTCCAGCTTTAACAGAATGTTTTGAGGAAAGCTGATTAAATCATTGGGGAAAAAAGAAAAAAAGGACCCGAAAATGATCAGCCAATGAAATGTATTCAAGCGAGGCACAGAGCTTGTTGTGTCCCATGGTAAACAGTGGGCGCATACAGTAGACCATAAAAACACATGTTGAAGTGAGTGGCAGCTTAACAACAGCTGGTGCCTCTGTCCAAACCTACAATGGAAGGAACTCATCACAACCACACAACCGACTACAGACAATGTGATACAAGCACGTTAGAATGACAACTGGGAGAGTCTTATATGATAAATGAGTCTGTTAAATTTGATTCTATCGGGGCGCTCCGGTGGCGTAGTGGATAGAGCGCGTACCATATTGGCTCCGGCCTTTGCTGCAGTAGTCGCGGGTTCGAATCCGGCCCGTGGACCTTTACTGCAGGTCATCCCCCCTCTCTCTCTCTCTCTTTCTCCCCATTTCAACTCTGTACTATCTAATAAAGCTTGAAAATGCCAAAAAATAATCTTTAAAAAAAAAATGTATTCTATGTCTGTGACCTGTAAACATACACACGTAGGTCACACCCAGGCATTTCAACACATCTACAAATGTGCCAAATTAAATTCATGTGTGTTTGTGTTTATATATATATATATATATATATATATATATATATATATTTTTTTTTAAGATTTTGTTTAGGCATTTTTATGCTTTATTGATAGTGTAGACAGAGTTGAAATGGGGCAGAGAGGGGAGTGACATGCAGAGAACTACCACGGGCTGGAATCGAACCCGGGTCCGCTGCTGGCCGAGGCCCATGGGGGGGGGACGCCCTACCAACTGAGCTAAGGGCGCCATATATTTTTAATCATATCTATCATATCCCGCCCCTTTAATCAATTGAATCATTCTTCAAATTAATTTTTTTTTTTTTTTTTTGGGGGGGGGGGTTAGGATAGTTTGAAAGAGAGCTAGAATTAATGTAGATCTGTAACAATACTGCTAATTCATTTGTAGTTAATCATTATGTTAAACAGATAACATCTTAAAGGTGCACTATGCAGTTTCGGCGGAGGAGGGGGATGTGTTTACATTTGCAGAACCTGCAGCAATAGCAAAACTAAGAAGAAAATGTTTGTAAACCAAACTGTGGGCCCTGCTGCTGTAAACAACAACAACAACAACAACAACAACAGTCAAACAGTAACTTTTCAGGAAGCTTTTCTAACTTCAATCAGTGTTCCAGGGATCTACATTTTCCCTGTGGGCAAAGTTTGTTTATTTAGTTATGAGAATATACCTTAGAAAATGTTCACTTCTCGGACACACCTAAAGTTACATAATGCACCTTTAAACATGCAACATTTTAAGACGTATGGCTGTTTTTTTTAATAACTTATTTTTTCATAAATACCAATAAGAAACATACATACAAAAGCAAAACAAAGTGCATTGGATTATCAGTCCACTGCTTAACCAATCAAGTGTGTTGGCATGTGATGTAGTTTCACCATAGCATGATTAAGCCTTGACTGATAACTGGCTAATAACTTGCCAACAGATAGCCGATAGACCGACTCACTGAAAGGCAAAGCTAAAATGACTGAACGGCTATTAACTTGTTGAGCAAATAAAAACCTTTAAAAGTCACCCTGTCATCTCACATCTAATCACTGGCTTCTGCAAGGAATAA
>CM049417.1:4317500-4330000 GCA_026929865.2 Hyperoplus lanceolatus | reverse complement strand
TAAGAAATACGTTTGTAAACCAAACTGTGGGGCCCTGCTGCAGTAAACAACAACAGTAACTTTTCAGGAAGCTTTTCTAACTTCAAACAGTGTTCCAGGGATCACATTTTCCTGTGAGAAAAAGTTTGTCTATCCAGTTATGAGACTATACCTTAGAAAATCTTCACTTCTCTCATTCTGACACACCCAAAAGTAACATAGAGCACCTTTAAAATAATGAAGAAAGTTGAAGATTTGAGCAAGGCAGACTGAAAAGCACTTATATGTCATGAGTCACATGAACTAGCCAAAAAAAAAACTAACCTCGAGTGCTGTGTTGCAACTAGGGATGCGATTTATATAAGCTTGTATTGTGAATCACAATGAACCTTTTAAAATAAACAATCACAATATGTTTCAACTTCGCCTGTATTTGTTCAATCAAGCATTAAACCAATAAAAAAAAAAACTTGAACATAAGAACATAATACAAATTACAATCTCTTTTCCACCATGCCAAGAAAGCAGCACAATGTTATAATAATAAAAAAAAAAGCATAAACAGCACATAGGCCCACAGACAGTCACATACAATTATTCTCATTTATCCCCATTCATTATCCAGATTAAATACAAATACAAGATCTGGGACAAGAATACGAAAGTTAAAATGAGGATAGCCCAACATTTTCAGAACGTTTTCAAAAAGATAAAACTTTGGCATCGATTGCAATGACCAAGATACATAAATTCTCTGTCAGATATTCAAGTTGCCTTTGTTGTGCATATGATAAACAGCCTACATCAACACATAGGCTAAACGAAAGCAAATAAAAGTAGCCTACATTGCCTAAACATTAGGAAATGCAATGCAACACCGTACATAGAGCACCGTGACCCTACTTCAAGTAGCTTAGGGACACTTTGAAGCACCATTTAGTCGTGTTATCAAATTGTACAACACTTGTCAATACAACAGTTGTGTGTGTGTGTGTGTGTGTGTGGGTGGGTGGGTGCGTGCGTGCGTGCGTGCGTGCGTGTGTGTGTGTGCGTGTGCGTGTGTGTGTGTGTGGTAGCGCTTACTTTGGTGATGATGAGTGGCTCGCCGTGCTCGAGCCCTCCTTTCAGCGTGAACCCCCAAGGCGCGCCCCCGCTCAACTGGACCTGAATGTGGTGGAAAGACACGAGCTGTTCCACGGTTTCCATAGCTACTTTCGAACTCCACTTCTCCGTTCATACGCTACGTCACTATCTGTCTGTTAGTTTAGCAGGTCTTGTTGGTTGTTTATGGTGAATATTGGCTATTTAACGGCGCCGGTAGCGGTCCCAGAGCTTCTCCATCACCGCTTACAACAACGAATGGGATGGATGGATGTGTGGAGTGAGAGAACGAGTGAGTGAGTGGGAGAGAGAGGGGGAGGGAAGAAAGTTTTTGGGTAGCGTCAAGTACCAAGAAGTAACGGACAATATGGCGGCTTCTACTTCCGGTCACGGTATTTCGTTCTGTCGAAAAAGTTTTTATTTTTTTAATCAGTTTTCAGAGGCCCACAGCAGCGAAGGCTTAGTTAAATTGAAGGCTTCTTTTTTCAGAATTATTTTAAACAATTTTACAGAGAACGCCACACAATTGAAGCCTGATTCCTTATCCTTATCCTATACCCAATCTGAAAATGTAGGCTATTAGTAACATAATAAATAATTATAGCCTTCAATATAGCCTAATAGTGAATGAAAAAATAAATACATGAAAAGTCAGAGCATAGGTTGAGACACAAAGAGACGCTGCACTATTTTAGAAGATCTTCAAATGTGTATTTAGTTATTATTTTATTTCGGGTGATAGCCTACAAACTGACACAAACTAAATAGATAAATGATAATAATAATATGTCACTTCATATCCCCATATCACATCATATACACAACTTATCTTTACCCTATTTCTTTTTACTTTTACCTGCATTATGTGATATTGTATATTTGGCCAATTGTGTTTATTGAGGTCTCTATTGGCTCTCTTTGCATGATACATTTACAGACCTTTGACAGGTTGATCTAAGACCCTGTAATTCCAATTAAAGCCTTATTGTTAGATGAATTAATACCATTTTTATATTTCATTGTAAGGATTATTAGACACTCTGGAAAAAAAACGCTTTGATTTTGAAATCCAAATCGCGTATTTCCGCTTTTATTTTGACGAACTCGACACAGTTTCAAACTTTTGGGAAACTTTGGGAATAGTTGAGTTTGCCGGCTCCTCCCACAATTCGAACGGCGGGGGATGTGATTGACAGACCGGTCAACCAATAGCGAGAGAGACTTCGGCTGAACCTGACCATTGACAAGCGAGGAAGGAGGGGCTACAAGCGCAACAACCGCTGCTACCACCACCAAAGTAACAACTGTATCAACAGTGAGTTGATGGCCTTTCAATTGAAACATGACACATAACACTTTGCGACCGACCCCTTCAAAAACTATCAACAGTTCATTTAACCTATTAATGTCAAGTTATGCCCCGATTTGAGAATGAAAGTGTCGGCCTACAAATATTGGCCTACAGCAACAACAAAAAAAACATACCAAACTACAAATTCCACAGGCATAACGTGTTGGTATAGTTCTACAGACCTGCAGCATTAACACACTATAATACAGGCCAATAACAACATTCACTATCAAGCCCCACACATTTCTAAGCGCTTACCAGTCAGTCAGTTGCACCACTCTGCCTGTCTCACCGCCATATTAAGAAACACTAAAAACAGGCTGTTAGAATATCTTAATCATGATCCAAACTCACTGGTATTTTTTGTTAATTCTCTGCTCTAGCTCCCTTGAAACAATAGCCTATATATTTCAATGTTAAATGTATCCTTTCTTGATTGGAGCAAACTGTAGGCTACATCTGCCTTTAGCATGGTGTAATGTTGAGAGAGAGAGAGAGAGAGAGAAAGAGAGACATAGGGAGCGAGAGGGAGAGAGACAGAGAGAGAGGGAGAGAGAGAGAGGGAGAGAGAGAGAGAGAGAGAGAGAGAGGGTGAGAATGTAAGATGTTTATTATAACAATTTAGGCTATGTTATTCATTTAGATCGGATGTACTTTTTCACGTTTAGGATGATTTGGACGTTTTGAAAAACAAAAAACTGTTTATCTTTAGAGCTGCATAATACAGTATATAAATATTCTGCATATTTCTTCAACCACAATCTCAAAGAGGAATCTTTCAGGGAATTTGAATGTCCAGAAGCCCTTTTTCTCCACGACTTGCTGCCTGCCATTCTCCTAAACTTTGAAGTTTTTCCCACACTCACTCGCGAAGGTCTGAAATGCTCGGGATCATTGCAGATAATCACTTTTGTGGAATGTCACCGCTCTGCAGTGAGTGACTACCTGTGTGTGTGTGTGTGTGTGTGTGTGTGTGTGTGTGTGTGTGTGTGTGTGTGTGTGTGTGTGTGTGTGTGTGTGTGTGTGTCGTGGGAGAATGAGAGAATCAAAGAGAAAGTTGAGACAGACCTGAACATGCCCAGACGTCTCTACTGCTCATCCAGACCACGAGGAGTTTGTTTTGGTCCAGATCACAAAACCTCATAGCTCTGTTTTTTAAAGCCCTATTGCGTAACTTTTTTCAAACAAATGAACGTCAGTCTGCATGGGCTTACCTCATGTAGAAGTGCCGACAGTGTTGTAATGACTTTAGAATTTCTCATGGGGGCAACATAAGTTACGCACCATAGCTTTAACAACTGTGATTTTAAATTTTTTTTGGTGGCGACTCAAGAGTTGCTTTCAAGGTAGCTCAAGTTCCATCTTGCGAGCATGTGTTTCTTTCATTTCTTTTCCAGGGGTTTAAAGTATGTCATTTATTCAGTGCCCTGTAACACAATGACAACAAGTCATTTACCAGAAGTTCCCTCAAGCTCCCAGCAGGCTTCAAATGATAGAAGAGCAAAGTAAACAGCAGCATATATCAACGGAATAAGTGTGCACTATATAATAATAATAATAATAATAATAATAATAATAATATAATAAAATAACAACAATAATAATAAAAATAAAATAACAATAATAATAAAATAATAATAATAATAATAATAATAATAATAATAAAATAACAACAACAACAACAATAATAATAATACATTTTATTTATATAGCGCTCTTCTCTCACTCAGAGCGCTTAAATATAGTCTGGGTGTGGGCTAAATACGAAAACTAAAGCACAATGCATTACAGTGTTGTAGTAGGCTACTCAACACCATTCTTGAAAGTCTCATAATCAAACTGTATTTTAATCAGTCAGGTGTCTGTCTAGGTCAAAGAAGACTTGGATTATGAAAAAGTGCAGTCTGACATTCTACCACCGGGTGGCGCCAATGTTGAGGCATATTCAAGTCTTGCAAAAGCATTATCCAACTGGGAAATCAACTTCAGCAGTTAAAAGGTTTAGTTTCGTTTCAGCTGTGCTTTTATCCTCTTACATTGTTTGTATTGCACAGTGAAAATGTAAAGCCATGATGTTTAGCTATTGACACACATCGATATAACGATCTCTCCGCAAGATTGTTCCGAGTTGCAAGAGTACCTATTTGGAGACGCATGGAGAAAACGGACCTCCACGGTCACTGAAAGACACAAAAAATGCCCACACATCACATAAAAATATAAACTCTTATAAAAAAATGTATTTTGATGTGTTTGCCTTTTAAAATGAGTTGTGTGTTTTGATGTGTTTGCACTTTTAAAATGAGTTATTTATTTTAATGTGGTGGCACTTTTTGTGTTTCATTTATAAGAGTTGATATTTGTATGTGATTGACCTACTCGTGATGATTGTGAATTAAACAGACGGATTTCAGAAGATGTACACAAAGCTTCGTTGCTTCATTCATCTTCTACCTCAACATGTACTTTTTACCACCGTCCTGGCCACTTGGGACCCTTAACAAACTGACGTATTTTACTGTGTACTAGCATCATAACCGGTGGAACCGTGTATTATTATTCACCGCTAGGTGAACTCGGTCGAAGAAAAGAAGAAAACAAATAGGTTACAATTCTGACCAATGAAATCCACTTCCGGTGGAGTTCCACTTTCCCCATGCGTCTCCAAATAGGTGCCTCTCCCGAGTTGGGGCGCTCCGGTGGCGTAGTGGATAGAGCGTGTACCATATTGGCTCCGGCCTTCGTTGCGGTGGTCGCGGGTTCAAATCTGACCCGTGGACCTTCACTGCATGTCATCCCCCCTCTCGCTGTCTCCCCATTTCATCTCTGTACTATCCAATATTAAAATCCAATTGAAAATGGCAAAAAATAATCTTAAAGATTCTTCCGAGTTGAATCCTGACCTTGGAAACGGCAAATATGTTTTAAAGGTGCACTATGCGATTCCAGAGGAGGGGGATCGTTAACATTTGCAGAACCTGCAGTTACAAAACACATCTTCTCTACATGCAATTCTTAGTATTGAACAATTATATCAAATCAAAACTAAATTATTTTGAGGAACCTGGAACCAAGTGAAGACTAGAATAGGTTTGCAAACCAAACTGTGGGCCCTGCAGTGCAACATCAACTTCTAGGGACTAACTTCTTACAGTGTTGTAGGGATCACATTTTCCTGTGGGTAAAGTTTGTTTATTCAGTTAAGAGAACATATACCTTAGAACAAGTTCACTTCTCTGACACAACCAAAGTTACATAGTGCACCTTTAAACTAAAGAACACGCCTACCAACAAGATTAATGAATGACACTAAATTAGGTTTAGAAAACATGCATTTTATTTATTATTCGTAATAAAAATTGCATTGCCACTCAAAACACTTCTGTTTACTTTTCTTGAACACTTAAACAGTAATATCTCTTGGCAAACCTTCATTTACTAATTTTGGATTTTGTAATGTTATTTTTTGCTTTACTCAGACCTCCATTAGCAATTAGCAGCACCTTTTTGTTCAAGTAATCGGAGAAGGCTCCCATTATAAATACATTCAAAATGCAAAAGTTCAGATTGTAAACAGCAAAAAATACAACTTCAAAATTCTTTTACATTCAACATGGTCGACACCCTCATCAATTAAAATACATATTTTTTTTTTTCTTTATGCAGTGCCTAATTTATTGCAGTGGAACGTGGCCTCAAACGGTACAAACAAGTTATCCAGAATATTTTTTGTTAAACCCACAAATGGATGTTTTTTTCCTGGTTTTTATGCGATATTCTCAGCACTGACAACTCACACCAGAATTTTTTTTTTTTTTAAAGAACAATACACAAAACAAAACAAAGAAATGTATAGAAAGACAGGGACAGGACGAAGTTATTATGGCATAGCTGTTTAGAGACTGAATAATGAAGATCGATTCCACGCATTTCAAGTTCTTAAAAAAAGGGTATGTCTAATGTTTAGTCAACTTCATCAAGTTACCGTAGGATCTCATTTGATTTTGTTGAGTAAAACTGGAAGTTGGTTTTTAGCTTCGTTAAATTACCACTTAACGTTAGTTAGGTTTCTCTAAAGTGGCTTAAAATGCTTTTACTAGCTCCCTTTGTAGGACAAATTACATGAGTAGAACAACCGGCCCGTTCACTAAGCCACACAGTGCTTCTAACAGCTCACAGAACAATTATTCAAAATGGAAAAAAAAAAAAAAAACAGTATATAATGACACAATCTCTCGCCTGCATTACCCATAGTTCTTTGCAGGCCACAGCTTCCATTTTAAAGTGCTTTTTCCAGTTGCGACGGTGACGACAGATTACCGGACCACAGTTACTACTCCCTGCTTCTCGTTATTGGTTGACCCACCAAATCCTGCGTTACCTCCCCCCAAACTCTTTAGAGTCTGTTTCGGCATATTCGAGTCCGCTCAAGCCCCGGAGTCCCTTCTAATCTAGCGACATGTGCACGATTCTGCCACCATGTCCTCCAGCTCTCTGTACTCGACTTTCTTCTTGTGCACGACCAGCACACTCATGGGCATGTACTTGTAGGGCACGCAGGACGGGGGCGGCACCTCCCCCACGCCCAAGTCGTTGATAACCGTCTGGATGATGGCGTGGTTTGGCGAGTGGTACCCATAGTGCAGCACCCTGGGGCATTTCCCCTGGCAGAAGCGCGGGTTGTAGACGGGCGGCGCGATGAAGTAGTGACCCCAGCCCAGCTCGTCGAAGGACAGGCGGAAGGAGTGGAGCTTACAGCGGTTCTTGGGCGCGCTCGTTTTGCGCTCGGGGCCGCCGTCCGAGGGGAGGATGGAGGCGGACGGGGACGTGGAAAAGGACAAGGAGGAAGAGGTGGCGGTCGGGGCGTTTCTCAGAACGTCCAGGGAAAGATCTTTAGGCTCCGAGTCCGAGGCGTCTTTGGAGCGCCTGCGTCTGGGAACGGTGGGATGCAGTTGGCCTTTTCGACTCATGATGTCGTCCCCTTCCACGCCCAACAAGTCGCCCATCCAGTCCTTCACCTCCCTCTCCTCTTCTAGGTATAAAAGCAGACTCGGGACCTCAAGATGTGGCTCGCCTCTCCATCTCTTTCTCCTACGTAGAGGGTACCACCAGGAGAGGCCACCGTCGCCGTCCTCGTCCTCAGGCTCCGTGCACCAGTACTGGGCAGTGAGGGTCAAGTGTCCCCCCGAGCCCTGGTTGTTCTTACGGCGTTGGACGTGCGCGGTGATGTCCGTCTCGGTCCAGCGATCGTGGGGCTCCAGGGTGACCCGGCTCTCTTTGCCCAGCGAGGTGATCTGAGCGCTGCAGCGGGGCGGAGCCGGGGAGGGGGGCGAGAGGGAGGGGTGTGGGGAGCGCAGGTGGATGAACGAGGCTCGGATCAGCTGCTCCGACGGGAGGGTGTCCAGGTTGTACTGCACGGTGAAGCTGAAGTGGTGGTCTGAAGAGAGACACAGAGGCACACAGAGGTTGTTGTTTTAACCCAAGATCCTTATGGCGCATTACATTTCGTTTATTGTCAAAATATTCTTCAAAAATCCAACTTTTATCCGCGTCACATCTTAGGCTTTGGAGACCAAACTTTGTGAAGGAAAAGCAGGGCTGGCCTGTCCTGAACAGCATTTTATAAAGGCTTCTTATACACTTTTTACAGATAAGTATTTGAATACTCGTTGTCAAAATACATTATTAATCCCAGTGTTAAAGCTCCCATATTATGCAAAAAAACGTATTAGGGACCTCTAAGACAATGATATTGACAGAAAAGTGTAAAATATGAGACCTTTAAGCATAAACTGCTTTATACAGGAAGAAAGTTCTTAAACTTTTCAAGTAAAAAGACGTGGACTGTACACTGTTTTCCAGTGTCAAGAAATGTTGAGAGATTATTATATATTATTATATACAAATTATGTGTTTGGCAGTATTAGTTATACAAGCCTGTAGCCAAACTGATAGGCTAGATTTATTCAAACAGTTCTGAAAATATTTCAATACAAAAAAAAAATTGTTTTAAAGTTTCATGATGATAGGCTACTAGTTAACAATTTCACTGCATTCACCTGCAGTGTCCCACCCACTATGAGCCCATGCCCAGCCTAAGCCCATCTAGCCCAAGTGAGGCCCATGTGGGGCCCAACTAGACAGGGTATATTGGCACGGCATTCGTTGCAGTGGTCGCGGGTTCAAATCCGACCCGTGGACCTTTACTGCAGGTCATCCCCCCTCTCTCTCTCTCTCTCTCTGTCTCCCCATTTCAACTCTGTACTATCTAATAAAGCTTGAAAACGCCAAAAAATAATCTTAAAAAAAAGAAAAAAAAAACACATTCATTCTCACCTCTGGACGCCGGTAGATAGTGCACAGAGGACGCCGACGGCCTGAGCAGTCGCACCGTGTTGGAGCCGAATTTCCGGTGTTGTTTGGGTCTCCCGTCCGGTTCTGCGGCGCTGCGGTACAAGCTCAACATGAACTGCAGATTCTGGTCAGCCTTCTGCTCGTCGGTAAGCGGCCTGTGGTGCTCGCCTTTGTGCTGAAAACGACAATAGAATAGTTTAACTGTTTTAATCATGTCCTTATGTGATTAGGCGCTAAGTAAATCAATAGCCTAAGTCAAGTAGCCCAAGTAAATGTTTGTTTATTGCAGTTTTTTAAACAGACCGTTCCAAATGTTTAATAAAAACAATAGGCTATAAAACAAATTGCAATAGCCTATAAAACAGTGGAGGGGAGTTAAAAGCAAAGGAATGGACAGACCAGACAGAACAATCAAAATACAAACAAACAAAATGGCTATCTTTATATATATATTTTTAAAAAGAAAACTTGTCTAAAAAAATATATCATGTTTGAGGGGAAACTCGAGTGACCAAGAGATACACACTGACCCGTCGCGACTTCAGCTCGCGCTTGTGATGGTGAGCGGCCATTTTCCCGCTGCAGGTGGAGCACAGCAGGTAGATTAAAAAGTACTGGACGCAGACTCGCAGTAAGCTCAGTTTGGTGCACAGTGTCGCCTTCATGTTTGGATATAAATCCTCTGGTGCTAGCGACGAGCTCCACCAAAGAGGCTATAGTTAGCATCCATTCTCCACCGCGCGCTGCCGAGGGCGTTATTTAGGCTACTGGCTCACCTGCTCATCATCACTTGTCATTTTGGGACGTGCCCATTGAACTAACTTCCTGCTGGGATTGAAGGCGACCCCAATTAACCCCTCGGGTGTGCGCGAGAGTGGCGTAAGGAAGCCACGTGATTGGTGCGTCAAATTGACAAGCTGGAGAGCACTTTTTTTTTATTGCTAAACAGCAATTTCAAAGTGTGACAGGAGGACAACATTTCAAACTGTAGCCTATCTTTTTATCTATGGACTTTATAAAAAGATGGTGTTGACAGATAGTGTGCGCGAAGTAAATATTTATTTCATCCACCAGAAATGAACAAGCAACACATTAAACAGATCAAGCAATTTGTCCCAGGCTGTTTTCCCAAGAAACAATAATACAATATGTCAATCAAAGCAGCCAGCTTAAAGGGACACTGTGTAACATTTTAAGTAATTTATTAGCTAAAATCAATATCCTCATTCATAGATATGTCCTCATTGGTGTAAAATCTCCTCTGCCAATAATCTGAATTATCCTCCTGAGCGGAGAATTACAAATATTAATATTACATTTTGTACATTGAGAGGGTAAGTCTTATGGAGGCATCCATGTTGGTTGGAATGTCATCAGGTGCATTGTTTAACATTTAGAATTGTTCTTGTCCTTGAAGGCCACTGTAGCTTCTGTTATTATTCAAAAGGGGTGGGGTTACCCAGGGAGCGTTGCATTCTAGAACTTTGTAGAACTTTCTTGATGATGTCATATTACACACTGCACCTTTAAATAAATAATCTCCTTGCTTATCAGTGTACATTTGTATCATTTCCTTGCAGCTGTTTCACTCCCATGCGTCTTCTTCTTCTTGTTAATTCTTGACATAGTTGCCTCTCAATATGAATGCTTAGTGATGGTCACTAAAGCGCATTGTTACACTGCGTCCAGCAGATGGCGCTATTCAATAGGAAAAAAATATATTCCAAAGAATTGTAACTTTTCAAATACAAAGGAAAGTGGAGACATTTTCATTTATTTTACAGTTTCAATTCTGGACATGATTGCTACAAAAGTAAAGTCGAATGAAAGTTATTTTGTACAATCTATACCCCTGAATCATTTAATGAATGCTATAAGATGAAACCCTTTTTTTATAGGGTCACAATCAGTCCAACAGAGGGCGGTAATGAAGTTTCCTCAAGCAAATACAAATACCCTGCGTTCCAAATCACCACTTTAGAATAATAACAGAAGCTACAGTGGCCTTCAAGGACAAGAACAATTCTACATTTCAAAAAATGCCCCTGTGGAAATTCCAACTATCACACTTTCAAGTTGGGGCCACGGGCGTGGGCCCAAAAATTCGGGAAAATAGGTGTATATTGGGCCCCCTCTATGAGAAAAAAAATTATTTTAAAAAATTTCTTTTGTTTTGCTTTTATTTAATTAATTTATTTTTTTTTTATTTTAATACTCTCTTCAATATCTACTAGATAATACAAAAAAAAACACACCCCACCTCTTATATTATTAATTTGGTTGGTGCTTCTTTTTTTCTCTCTACCTCTAAAATGGATATATTTTTTTTTTAAATATTCTTTTTTTTTTTAAAATAAAAAAAAAAAAAGAAATTAATAAATAAAGAGAAGGAGTTAGTCGCAGCAGGCCTACTTTTGAGAAGCAACCGTTGCCTTTGGAATTGAAGCGACGCCTCTTTAACCTGAACTATACGTCCTGTGAAGTCTAAAACCTGTGCAGCCTGAATTTACACTGGGCTGACCAGTGGGATTGGTGTTTGTGCTTGTGTGGGATTGGTGTTTGTGCATGTGTGTGCTTATGTGTGTGTGTGTGTGTGTGTGTGCACCTTACTAGTCAATAGCACTGAAACACCTTTTGCCCTCCTAAGTGCTCCATACTAAATCACTGTTTGTCTCTGTGGCAGGACGGTGGTGTCATCGAGGTCTCTGCCAATCCGACAGCACTGTGACCCTGTGCCCCCTCAACCAACGAGAATCCTCCTCTGTTCTTTTTTTTAACCTTTATTTATACAGGTAAATCCCATTGAGACCGGAGACTCTTTTGCAAGGAAGACCTGTTTTCCTTTCCCACGTTACCAATCACACATACACCGATAGCAGCAGGCTAACTATCGACATTCACACGAGGCAAGGTGGGTGAAGTGTCTTGCCCAAGGACACAACAACCATGACACAGGTGGCAGGGCGGGGATCGAACCTCCAACCCTTTGATCATCGGCCAACCCGCTCTACCACCTGAGCCACAGTCGCCACCTCGAGTCCTCTATACACGCCTGTCCTGTTGAAAACTTTACCGAAACACTTTTCAATGTCTGCACAATACTTTTATAATATGTTCAAAGGCCTCAGTGCTTACATTTCTTCCGTCCAAACCACCAGTGTAATAGCACAACATTGTATCACCGCTGCTGGTGCCCACAAAAGGCAACACTAACATGTGTGTGTATGTCTGTTTTTTGCACAGTGATGTTGTATGAACAAGGAAATCATCCTGAATGTTTTTAATCAAATGTTTTTTATCACTAAGTTCAAACAACAGTTACTGTGATATCCAGTCAGGTAATTAAGGGTGAATTTTCACCTGAGCTGTTCTAAAATTGAGTGTGCTGAAACCTCCTAATAAGATGGTGGTTAAATGGTTTATTTTATGATATATATAAATATAGACACATCAAAAGAGTTAACGATGTCCGAATGCTATAACAATTCTTTGTAAAATAGGGTTGCCACTTGTTATAATATACATATTTATGCTTAACATTTAAAACTACAGGGTACTTTTTAAAGATTGTATGTTGATGATTGTTTTTACAGAGAGGAGCTGAAATGTATCATATAAACTAATGCAATTGAGCTCATTTCTTTTTTTGTAATCAACACTTGTCCACTTAGTTCTAAGTGTACAGTACCTTCTACAAAAACCTGCGGTTACCTTT
>CM049417.1:4217500-4312500 GCA_026929865.2 Hyperoplus lanceolatus | reverse complement strand
TATTGAGGTAGAAAAAAAACCTTACTTACAATAACCCTTACTTCCAAGTGACCTTTCAGTAGAAGCATGAATGAGCAACATGTGTGTTTTATTTTTAGCATTCTGTGACCAAGCAAGTTCACTTCCCGCGCATTCCCTCGATGTACAGTCTGCCAAAACATATGAGTCAGAGTGTGTGAGAGAAGCATGCCAAGTTTGTGCTGCTGTGTGTGTTGTAAGCAGTCTTGTATAAAGTATCTTACAAGAACATGACTTTTTGTAGATGTTAAAGTCACCTTTTAGATGTTAAAGTCACCTTTTAGATGTTAAAGTCACCTTTTAGAACATAACTGGAGTAAAACCGTAAAAGTATCTGATATGTACTCTACTTACTATGTGTAAACTGAAAACAAATCCAGTGTTAATATACCCAGCCTAGGCTCTGTAAACTAGTATTTCAAACAAAGGGTATGTTAACAAAGGGTTTGCCCACAGTATATAGCGACAAGTCCAATTTACAGAGCCTAGGTTGTGTGTCAAAACCAAATGTCAGTGAACACAGTAGTAGTGGATCATGAGGAGATAGTCACCAATTTTGACAAAAGGTGAATTTTAAAAACATTCTCCAGAACTGCTGACTCCATCTTTTTTGTGTTAAATTATTTTATGTTACCACTAGTGGAGGTCCTGGATATGATTTGTATGCACTTCATTTAGCGGAGAATATCTCAACTGTTATTCACTAATATGAGCCCAGTGAACAACGTGTGATGTGTGACAAAATCTCTATCCGGGGCGAAAGTCCTGAGAATGACCACAACAGGTTACACTAGTATCACACTACGTGGTGAATGGGACTTTTTTACTCATTCTTTTTTTTACCAGATTAATCTTCATATTAAGAGAAATACTTTTTGTATTACACTTTGTCTAAAAAATTGAATAAAATATGCAAATTAAGCAATATCTCATTCAATATGCATAGCCTACATATAAACCCTTTAGTAGAGGTCCTGGATACGATTTGTATGCACTTCATTTAGCGAAGACTATCTCAACACTTAGTCTAAAACATTTAATAAAATATGCAACTTAGGCAATATCTCATAGGACCTATAGACTACACAGTGCAAGTGGTTGAAGTTAAGAAAAAAAAGTGGTGGAAAAAAAGGAGCTTGTTATTGATGTTTGGGCTGTTTGCTTGGCAGGACATGACTGATGTTTTGAGTAAAGCCTGCTGACTAGTAAAATGTCATTGTGTTTGTGTATACGATTTGGCAGACGTGTGTTTACTTTTAGCACACTGTACTTCCGACACAGGCATGTGTGGTTTGAGAGAGGTCCGCCTTGATGATTTTGCCCTGTGTGTGTGTGTGTGTGTGTGTGTGTGTGTGTGTGTGTGTGATCAGAGAGGTCGGGGAGGCGCAGACATCAAAGTACAGAGTGTCAGGAGGCTGTGTCAATAAGTAAACTTTTGGAAAAGTCAACACAACCTGAAAAGTGACAGTGGGCAAGGTACTACAATGGTATGCCGACTAGCTGTGGCATCCTTTCTCCCTTGGTAATATATGTAAGCTGGATCTGTCCAGTGTCTAAGAACAGCCCTTACTCCATTAGTTATTATGACATTAGAGAGCACACATAGTTTAAGTGACATCCTCTAGAGTTGGTTTGCAGCATTGGTAAAGGGCACAAGGAAGTCTTCTGTCTACATGTTTTGTTTGAGGATGTTCTGACTGTGACTCTATTTATATGTTCTCTGTTGTTTTTAAAGGATTTGTCTGTAACTGTGGAACTGTGCTGTTGCCTGTTGTAAAATAGATGTCTAATCTCAATGAGACTTCTCCTGGTTAAATGAAAGGTTAAAGTGGGTGACTGCAGTATCTTTGCCCACAGAACACAGCACAGCCCATCGGTACCAAGCAGGAAGTAACCACTAAATTCCTATTGATATGAAATGACACATATCGGAAGCACCGAGATAAGTAGTACAGTAATAAAGAAACCACGAAAGGCTATGATTTAGCAGTTGTGGTTTTGACAGCGTCTCATCTGGTGTCCATGGTTTGCATATCTTACACAATAGACTGTATCAGCTATCATGGCGTCTCACCCTCTATGAATGGGAGCTGGCAGAAAGTGGCCTTGCAAATTGCACATTCATACTACATATGATCTCAGAGTTCAATACACCTTCATATTTCCACCGGTGAAGTAGGTCTTTAAATGAGTACATACTGTGAGCCCTTGTCCTTATAGTTTGTCTGAGTCAATTATCGAACACTGCCATTTTTAGAGCAATTACAGAACAAGAAACAACTTTTACTTTTTGGTATGCGCTGCTTTGTTGGCGGGACATGACTCACATGAGAGTAACTCCTCAAGGGAATTCTTCAAATCCTGCTGACTAGTGAAACGTCCTTGTTTTTGTTTATAAGATTTGACAGCAACGATTGAAAGGTTGGGTTTTTTTTTCCAATTAACTTTATTGAAAAATTCTCAATACATATATCAAAGGTACCCCATATATATTAGAAAATAAAAAGACAAGCTTATACATAAAAATGAAAAACATATATAATATACATACAAAAAGGGTGCAGACATTAAAGTATGGGTGGTAGTAGGAGGTTGTGTCAATGAGTAAACATTTAGTCCACACCCGGACTATTTGCAGTGGGCAAGGTATTCAATTCCTGTGCTGATTAGCTGAGTGGCATCCTTCCTTTCATTTCCTTCCACTTCTAAAATATTATAATAATATAATATTATAATATTAAAATACTTCTTTGGAAACACCCAAAGATCATTAAAGTGTCTCAGAACAGCCCTTACTTCATCAGTTATGACAAAAGGTGTGGTGCACAGAAAGACGTGTTGACTTTTAGCAAAAATGTATCTTGTCTGTGTGTTGTTAGGACAACTAATGTGTGTGGTGGTAATTGCACATGCGTTTTAGTAACGTCCCAGCCAACCTCAAACAAAGGGTGCCCACAGTGGACCCGTGCTTGCACAACTATTTGTGTGGGAACCAAGTTTAGTTTTAGACCATAGGAGTGAGTACATCTTTGGAAAGTGAGGACATTTTGGGGTTAAGGGCTTTATTTCAATAAATGTCCTCACAAGTATAGTTTATGGATTTTTTTTTTAAACTTAAGTCATGCAGTTACAGCAAGAGTCTCCTTGTGTGTGTGTGTGTGTGTGTGTGTGTGTGTGTGTGTGTGTGTGTGTGTGTGTGTGTGTGTGTGTGTGTGTGTGTGTGTGTGTGTGTGTCATGTAGAGGTGGGTGTTTTGGAAGTGGTTGGCTGGAGATGAACCGTTTTCCTTTCTTCCTGTCATGTGTAGCTGATAGTTGGGGCCTGAGTCATGCTGTCATTTCTTTTTTGGGAGGGGCACTATAAAGTGCAGAGAGACACTCTGCACTATAAAAAAAAATTAAAAATGTTCTTTAAAAAAATGGATGAAAAGCTTATCTGTGTGTGTGTGTGTGTGTGTGTGTGTGTGTGTGTGTGTGTGTGTGTGTGTGTGTGTGTGTGTGTGTGTGTGTGTGTGTGTGTGTGTGTGTGTGTGTGTGGCTGTCTGTCTGTGTGTCTGTGTGTCTGTCTGGTGGTCATTGCTCTCCTGTCCCTGGGCATCTCTTACTACGTCAGCGGGGTGCTGCCTTTCTCCACCAGCCAGCTGGAGCTAGTGCACTAAAGGATGGCAGAGAAAAAGAAATAGCATGATTTAGTTCAATATACAAACTTATTATTATGCTATTTGGGCTTGTGTTTAAACCAGAAAACAAACAAAAAACATTTTTTTTTAAATTATGAAACGACATATTTGATTGTTAGTTTAAAAATATACAATGTTTTTCTGAAAAGCCGTGATTCAAAAAGAGCAAAAGTCACTTTTCTCAATTTAAGGCCAGACACTGCAGGTGATGGGAGATTTTTTTAACCTTTAAGTTAAAGGCCTACTTCACCGGTTTGAATATGAAGGTGTATTGAATTCTGAGATCCTATGTAGTATAAATGTGCGAAAAAAATTGAAATCGGTTCATCCTAGCCTGAGAAAAGGCAGAAAGAGTGTTTTTTTAACCCTATATTTCTCTTTCTCGTGACATCACAGAAAGAGAAATATAGGGTTAAAAAAAAAAACTTACTTTGTAAATATTACTGTGATGTCTTTTACTGTGACATCACAGTAATATTTACAAAGTAAGTTTTTTTTTAAAGAAAGAGAAGTAGGCCTTTAAGTCTTTATTTTGTCAATTACACACACATGCAAGGTGAGTCACACACATTCAGCTCACCCCTCCTACATTTCTAACACACACATGCAGTTCTACATTATAGGGGATCATCGCTCAGTTATATCACCTATAGATATCATCATGTAACTTTGAAAACTGCAAAGAATGATTATTGAAAGAATAGTTGATGTAAGTGCTTTAGAAACTAATGGTGAGATAATGGCTGTTAAAGATGGTTGTATAGGAGAAATATACAGACACAAACAGACAAGGTTTAGTCAAATAAACACCTGAATGTACATTGTGGACCTTTTGATTTATATACTAGTATGAAGGAAGACATGTTATGGAAGCAAAATAGACAAATCTCAAAATTAACCAATGCTTAAAAAAAAACATGTGTTCGTCTGCATTGTCTCGCCTCAAATAATAATTTTAAATAATCTTGCAAGCTTGACGTGTATGAAATTAACAGTATAGGACTTAAGCGGTGTCCTTTTCTGATGTATTAACTTGTACTAAGTGCAACATATTCCCCTTAAAAATTAGACCAACAGCTCTGAAAGTACTTTGAAAAACATGGCGCTCTTCTTTATTTCAATGCAGTTATAATGGTGGCATTTCTTTTCCTTTTCTTTCATACTGTCTTCTCTGTTACAAGCTGTAGCCTACGTACATTGCCAATGTTTTTGTATTTTTTATTTTTCTTATTGTTATTTATCAAATGTGTTCTGTATTCATGTTCCTGCATACTGTCTGCTTTGCTCAAACGATGATGCAGCATTTCTCATGTATTTGTTACGATGAGGCAGGCAGGCAGGAAAACAGGACCCAAATGCAAGACGTAAAACTAAAAGATATTTATTGTCCAAAAACTTAACAAAGAAGGCCAACAGGCGAACATCCAGGAAAACATAGAACAAGCACGGGACAGACTCACCAACAGGAAACAATGCTCGCACAGGGAACAAAGAAACACTGGGGGTTATATACACACACAAGACAGGGTAGACAACGAGAGACAGGTGAAACACATTAGGGGCGGGAACAGCAATCAAACAGGAGGGAAACTTGACAGGACATGGGGAGGAACAAGACAGACATACCAAAATAAAACAGGAAACACAGGGGATCACCAAAACAAGACACAACAAAGACAGACCATGACAGTACCCCCCCCTAAAAGGTCGACTTCCAGGCGACCAAAAAAGAAAAAGTCAAACCCAAACAGGGTGGGTGGAGGGGAGCCAGGAGGAGGGAACAAAAAAAACATGGTCTGGGGCAGAGCACAGGGGTGACTGGCTGGACAGGGAACTGGAGTGGGGCAGAATGGAGGGGTTTCAGGCGGCCGACCTGGCGGGTAAGCAGGGACACGGTAGGGAGCTTCAGGCGGACGGCCTGGACGGTGAGGGCTCAGTCCCTCTGGAGGCCTGCAGCGACGAAGACGAGGAACCCCTTCTGGAGGACAGCAAGGGCGGAACCACTCAGGAGGCCGGTGGCGACGAAGATGAAGGCGAGGGAACCCTTCTGGAGGCCGGCGGCGAAGGCGAGGGAACCCTTCTGGAGGCAGGGAGCTGGGCCCCTCGGGCGGCAACAGGGAGCTGGGCCCCTCGGGAGGCAACAGGGAGCTGGGCCCCTCGGACAGGAACGGAGGAGGAGGCCCCTCGGACAGGAACGGAGGAGGAGGCCCCTCGGACAGGAACGGAGGAGGAGGCCCCTCGGACAGGAACGGAGGACGATCCCCCTCAGGCAGGAGCGGAGGGCGGACCCCTTCAGGAAGGCGAAGGAAGCAGGCCTGACTGCTACCATGCTGGGGCTGGTAGTTAGCCTGCTGGGGTTGGTAGCTAGCAGGCTGGTTGCAGGGACCCGGGGCCTGAAGCTTGTTACTGGAAGCCAGAGCCTGGGCCTTGTTACTGGAAGCCGGGGCCTGGGGCCTGTTACTGGAAGCCGGGGCCTGGGGCCTGTTACTGGAAGCCGGGGCCTGGGGCCTGCTGCTGGAGGCCGGGGCCTGGGGCCTGCTGCTGGAGGCCGGGGCCTGGGGCTTGCTGCTGGAGGCCGGGGCCTGGGGCTTGCTGCTGGAGGCCGGGGCCTGGGGCTTGCTGCTGGAGGCCGGGGCCTGGGGCTTGCTGCTGGAGGCCGGGGCCTGGGGCTTGCTGCTGGAGGCCGGGGCCTGGGGCTTGCTGCTGGAGGCCGGGGCCTGGGGCTTGCTGCTGGAGGCCGGGGCCTGGTGCTTGCTGCTGGAGACCGGGGCCTGGGGCTTGCTGCTGGAGGCCGGGGCCTGGAGCTTGTTGCTGGAGGCCGAGGGCAACTCGGGAGCTGGAGAGCATCCGCAGAATGGATGGCAATCCAAACTTACCACCCCCACTCTGATAGTCCTTAAAGCCGGAGACGGCTGGTAGCTGGGACTCGGGGGCTGAGGCTTGAAGCTGAACACCGGAGGCAGTGGCTGGAGGCTGGAGCGTGGAGGCTTAGGACGGTTGCAAAAATCTGGTGGCAGTGGCGTGTAGCTCTCAGGCCAAAAAACTGTGGGGTTGAGAAGCTCGACTGCCCACTCGGGTAAGGCGCCCTCCAACTCGGGCTTAGCAGCGACAGCCTTGTAAATACCCGCCAACACATACCCCTGCTCCCTCCTACTGGGAATGTTCCCCCAGCCGTCCATGGCACTGATAATAAAAGATAGCATGTCCTCCAGCTCATGGCAAAAAAAAAGCGTCTGCTGGGTCCAATCTGGGTGCGAGCATTCTGTTACGATGAGGCAGGCAGGCAGGCAGGAAAACAGGACCCAAATGCAAGACGTAAAACTAAAAGATATTTATTGTCCAAAAACTTAACAAAGAAGGCCAACAGGCGAACATCCAGGAAAACATAGAACAAGCACGGGACAGACTCACCAACAGGAAACAATGCTCGCACAGGGAACAAAGAAACACTGGGGGTTATATACACACACAAGACAGGGTAGACAACGAGAGACAGGTGAAACACATTAGGGGCGGGAACAGCAATCAAACAGGAGGGAAACTTGACAGGACATGGGGAGGAACAAGACAGACATACCAAAATAAAACAGGAAACACAGGGGATCACCAAAACAAGACACAACAAAGACAGACCATGACAGTATTCACCTTATGGAAACTACCTGGTTTCAAAAGATGAGGGGGGCGGGGGGGGGGGCGCACTCACACTAGGCCATCTATATACTTGTGTGTGTGTGTGTGTGTGTGTGTGTGTGTGTGTGTGTGTGTGTGTGTGTGTGTGTGTGTGTGTCTTTGGGCACAGTACAGATAGCGAGGAGCCTAGACTTCCTTCCTGAGTGTGAGTGTAAGTGTAAGTGGTGGTTGTCAGATTTAGAAAAGCACCTTGAATGTGGTTTGCCTTTTACCAGAGGAAGCTTCTCAACAACATACAGTGAAAAACATAATCACACAAATAGACCAGCGCACTCACACTAGGCCATCTATATACTTGTGTGTGTGTGTGTGTGTGTGTGTGTGTGTGTGTGTGTGTGTGTGTGTGTGTGTGTGTGTGTGTGTGTGTGTGTGTGTGTGTGTGTGTGTGTGTGTGTGTGTCTTTGGGCACAGTACAGATAGCGAGGAGCCTAGACTTCCTTCCTGAGTGTGAGTGTAAGTGTAAGTGGTGGTTGTCAGATTTAGAAAAGCACCTTGAATGTGGTTTGCCTTTTACCAGAGGAAGCTTCTCAACAACATACAGTGAAAAACATAATCACACAAATAGACCAGCGCACTCACACTAGGCCATCTATATACTGTGTGTGTGTGTGTGTGTGTGTGTGTGTGTGTGTGTGTGTGTGTGTGTGTGTGTGTGTGTGTGTGTGTGTGTGTGTGTGTCTGTGGGCACAGTACAGATAGCGAGGAGCCTAGACTTCCTTCCTGAGTGTGAGTGTAAGTGTAAGTGGTGGTTGTCAGATTTAGAAAAGCACCTTGAATGTGGTTTGCCTTTTACCAGAGGAAGCTTCTCAACAACATACAGTGAAAAACATAATCACACAAATAGACCAGTTTATACCCAGCACAACATGTTAAAGTGACACGTGAAAATGTGAAAATTTGTCTTCCTGTCAACTTCTTGTATATGTTTACCGGTTGGTTTCAGTGGCTGTTTTATTCGGGGCTAAAGCCCCGGATCTAATTTGATTAGCCCCGAATCTATTTTGTAAAAAAAAATAAAAATTTAATTAAAATATTTTAAATTTACTTTTTGGATTAAAGAAGGCATGTCAGTAAAGTCCTTGCTGACCCTTTTAGTGTGATTATCATATCGTAGCGTGGCTCTTAGTGTGATTATCATATCGTAGCGTGGCCCTTAGTGTGATTATCATATCATCATAGTTATCTTGATTTGAAAATGACCTTTTTGATTAGTCAGAAAAATGTTATCGGATATAACAACGTGTCAAAATTCAAATATTTATTGGTGGGAAGGTGCAACATAACGGGGTGACAATTAGACACAGGCCTTAATTTAAAAAAATTATGAGTTCGATATGTTTTTATTTTTGTAAATGGACATCTAAATAAGATTAAACAAGCCCGATTCTTTGATTCAAAGAAAATAATTGGGTGAAGATGTTTCTTGTTAGCCAATAGGCCTATTTCTCTGAATTCTTGTACCCACATTAAAAGTAGGCCTATAAGCGGTTCCTGTTGGCATGCATGTGCATTTAATATACGTAAACACATCACTGGATTACTTAGGATATATTGAAGAAAAGATTGTCTGCAGTAAAGTATGAGAAGCTTTTTTATAAGATGTCTTAGCGCATTTACGCTTATGATTTACGCACGTCTATTAGCGGACGGTGATGAAGATTTGATCTGAAAGTCACATAGAATAGGAAATATTTAAGACTTAAATAGCCGTAATATCCATAATAAGTCAAATATAACTCACACAAAATGTAGTGGAGCAAACGTAAAACATTTTTCTCTTCCCAGCTACACCCGCGGTCCAGAGCGGAAAGATTTCAACGTCAAACAATGCAAATGAAACACAATCCACTTCACCATGCGCATGCAATAGTGAGTGTATTATTTTATTTTTTTTATCCTGGAAAAAGAAAAGAAAAAAAATAGAATGTGTGTGCAAATACGACTGGACGAAAAAATATGGGGCTTTTTTGTTTTAAATGATCTTTATTCAAATATTAGGCTAAATTACGAAGATGGATGGTAATACAAAACTGTTTTTGAAGACAGCACCTTTCATACAATAAATGCAGCTCAACAATGAGAAAAGCACGTGCATGACATACAAGCGTCACATTAAAATGAGCATGGAATTGAAACTGTATAAGTAGTAGCCTATCAAATCAAATAGAGTAGGCTTGGCCTAGAAATACATCGCGCCAGTCATTTGAAATAACAACTAAATGTGTAGCCTTGCTTAATCATGTGCTCCCTCAATAAAAATAAAAATATAGGTTTGTAAAAAATAAAATAAAAAATCGTTATTTCGTAGAAAAAAAAAAGTCCAATTTAATAAATAAAGTGCCAGAGTGACATACCAATGTTTTCATGGACCGTGGTTTCAATCCGTCTTGCCATTGTGACCCAATCTGTAATACATTGAGTTGAGTTAAAAAAAAATATATATATAGGCTATAGGCTAGATTATTATTATTTTTTTTTTTGTCAAATGTTTGTAATGTCTTATTTCCTCACTAGCTCAGAGTTTATATTTGGCGGGTGGGAAATGTTTGCTGTCAGCCTTTGGGACACACACACTTTGTCCACTTCACCAAAATACAACATGAATGGATTCACTTGGACGAAAATTGAGCTGCACTGTCCTCACACTGTACAGGAGGTGGCTTATGCTTATCTGGATTGGAAGCAGGGGACTGAGCATGAACCATTACTGACTGAGGGCGTTTTGATTTGGAGGACAATTGCTCTTTCATTTCAATCTGATAGCGATCGATGTACTCTTGAATCTCACTGGCTGTCCATTTACGAGGGGCTTTAAACTTGAAAACAGCAGCAAAGGAGGGGTCTGGGAAATGTTTGACAAACATCTACCTCTTGACAAGGATCTTTCTTCAATGTGGCGACCAAGCCTTTTCAAGCCCTCTTCTGCTGTATCAACTGCCTTGTTCAACCGAAGCCAGTACTCGACAGGGTTCTCTCCCTTACTTAAGGTACACAAAAAAGAGTAGTTACCCTTTAAAGGTAACTACTCTTTTTTTGCGTACCTTATTGTAAAGTGTTACCTAACAGCTCTCCTCTCACCATGAGCCTTCACATCACAGTAAAGACACAGAGGGTCCTGAAGAAGAGCTTTAAAATAACATGACAAACACAATAGACAAGTTTTAAACTAAATCTGCAAACACTTAGCCTACTACACACATTTAAATACAAACTAAATGGAAAATATTTCCGGGCCACATCAAGTCATAGTATATAGGCCATACACTATAGTTAAGCCCATACGTTGTTGCACCATGCCATAGCCTATAAAAAAAGACATAGGGGAAGGTGGGGTGATTTGTGCAACTTTTTACTCAAAGTGATTTTAAAGTGAGGCCTTGACAGTTATGTCTCCAACTCAAATATGTACATATATTTCAGGATGTTGTGCATCCCTGGCAATAAAAACTTTGGATCTGGAATAAACTGTTTAAGAAAAATAGCTTTCGGAAAAAAAGTTGTCTTGTCGCACAAATCACCCCACGTAGTGGGGTGATTTGTGCGTCATTGTGTCACAATGACAAAGTCACCATCATCATCTTTCTGGCCATCTGAACTCTCATCAGTGGTGTCGTTAAGTGGAATTGAGATGTCACTCTCTCCTGAGCTACTGTAGACTATCACTTTCTTTTGGTGACCAGCGTATACAGCCATGCCACTGGCACAACTCTCAGAAATGTACTTTGCACAAGTTGCTCCGTGCTTGTGGAACCAACTGCCACCTGACAAATGTGATTCCCCCTACATTTCTGCCTTTAAATCAAGGCTCAAAACCCATATGTACACTCTGGTGTTTCCTCCCCATTAACCTCTGCACTACTTACTTACCTCTGCACTACTATCTGTGTTTATGTGGATGTATGGGCTTTACGTCTTTTATTTTGGTTATTGTTATTTTACCTTCATTGTTTACCTACTGAATGCACTATGTACAGCACTTTGGACAGTGCAAACTGTCATAAATGTGCTTTTATAAATACATTTTACTTACTTACTTACTTATAACTCACCCAGGCCCTTGCGCACAAATCACCCCATCCCCAGAATTTTGGATAATAGGCATGATGCAGCAATTTAGGGTTGACATTGTGCTAACTATATAGACTCAAAGTGTAGCATACCAAAGCACTAAAACATGTGTCAAATGTTTTCAAACGTGTCTATAATTGTTCAGACGCAATAATCAAAAAACCTTGATCATGGAAATTTTACTTTGAAAGGCAAAACACAGTTTTTTGAGCTTAAATGTGCTTATATCTTATTCCTTGTGTCTCCCTTCTTTACAGGATGAGTCAAATGGATGGCTCTTCTTAAATATGTGGTCACATTTCCAATTTCTTCCACGGTTTTCTAGAAACAAGGGGTTTTGCAACTTCCAAAATGCACAAATCACCCCACCTTCCCCTACTAAGTAAACAAAAGTATTTCATGAACATGTGATATTGAGTTTATAAAAGACTTTTATTTATGTTTGCCTGACTGTTTAAGAAAGTCAACATTTGACATGTTCCAAGTTGGACGTTGCTTGCTTACTTCGCCAGGACAGCGATGCATGGACTTGGCCCAAACAAAAAAGACTTCCTCAATAGCACTGACTGGTGTGGTTTTGAGTGCGGCTCCTCCCCTCAGCCTGCCTCTGCCGCTGCTGCTGAGGAGAGCGAGACACAAGGTCAAACGGCGCAGACACACGCACACTCTCTCTCACTTACCACAGAGACGAGACTGTATAGCTACAGCGATATGGCACGACTTAACCTTAACCTGATCCTGGCAGTGTGCGTTTTATATCAGGTCAGCCTTGTGTCTGGAGCAAGTTACTATGTGATTGTTGGAGGAAAGTTCGCGTTTGAGTGTAAGACAGGGACAGGCGAGAGCGAGATGACCAAACTTCACCGGATCGAAGCGAGCGGTGCACCCAGGCTGGTGGCTGCGCTCGAGCAAGGAGTCTGCAAAGTAGCGGAGGAATACAAAGGCAGAATGGAGACTTGCTTTTCCTTTAACCGCGTCGTTTGGACAGACAGTGGGCTCTATGAAGTAACCTGTGGCAGCCGCGTGCTGGGCACAGTCCAGTTGGATGTGGTGTTTGGCGCTGACGCAACGGTCTCAGAAGGACAACCGGTCACTCTCCCGTGCTACTATAATGTCAAGAGGAAACACGCGGAGCTCCTACGGTGGGAAATGAATGGACTCATGGTGGCAGAGGTGAATCTAAACACCGGGCGGGTCACAGATGGGACCGCTGGCTTAGAGCGCAATGTGTCGCTAACACGCAGAGATGGAGAGTATTCACTGAGTTTTGTGGCCCAGCTGGAGCATCGAGGTGATTACTTCTGCTACGTGATGATGAAAGGGGTGAGAGAGGCGTGGGGCGAGCCGGCTGCCTGGAGGCTGGAGGTGACCGAGACAGTGCGTCCGATGCCGGCTGAGACAGCTGTTGTGAGTAGCCTGTCAGTGTTTCCCCATTAAACAGCCCTGTGCAGCGACTCAATAACTGAATGATCATGTGTAGAGCGAGATATTTGTTTCTGTCTGGCACTAGGACACACACACACACACACACACACACACACACACACACACACACACACACACACACACACACACACACACACACACACACACACACACACACACACACACACTGTTGAACTCTCAGATCTCCCACATCCTGTCGCTGAAGGTCCATTAACACTTGTGTTGTACCTCATGTATATTTTTCAAACTCAAATATTGTTAACATTACCTCAGCACTGATCTGCCTTGCACTGTACTTATATGTTTATATTTTTGTTGTAATCTTAAATCTGACCGTGTATATATACCATATATATATTTATATTTTATTTAATTCTTAATCACTGACTGATTGCACCATTTCTTCCACATCTTGAATTGTTGTTGAGTATTTGTTTTTGTTCATTTGTAATATTGTTTAATTAACAGTATTTTTAATGTTTTAAGTGAATGTTGTACTTGGAGAGCAAATGGAGCCGAAATCAAATTCCTTGTTTGTTTACGCAAACCTGGCCAATAAAGCTGATTCTGATTCTGATTCTGACACACACACACAAAGTTACAAAGTGTATAGGCCTAGTGCTAGTTTTCAACATACTGTAGCTTCTTCCGTCTCCCTTTGGACAACACAAAGTATGATGTATGAATATTTGCAAGAGAAAATTGTGTATTGTGTGGAATTGTCCGAAAGAATAATAAATAAATAAAGCAATAAAAGACAGAAACGAGATTAAATAGACCTATCAAATAGGGAAAAACGTAATAAAACTGCAATATACAGTGGTTATAGAGCAGCAATATAATGATGTAGATTATTCATGTGAGCACTGTTGTTTTGATTTGAGCCATTATCGCTGTCATTATGTTGCATGACCTGTAGCCTGATGACATGAACTTGTATCACCGTTACTTGATCTAGCGCTGCAACGTGTCGGGTTGATGATTAAACTTCTTTTCTTTCTCCCTCTTCTAGCCGACACAGAACTGCACTGATGAGACGAAAGAAGTTAGAACTCGGGCCTATGTCGTGATAGGTGTGGCATTTTTTATAGCTGCAATTTTTTTCTTTTGGCTTGGCTGGTTCCTGAAATCCCGCAGGCTTCGCCACCTACCCACTCCTGTCCCCACGGCTGCACACTATGAGGACGTGCCCACGAAGGATCGACCTCATACCAACGGTGGCTCTCATGCGGGGTTGGGACATGGGGGAAATGAGTCCTTCCCTCAAACCAACGGGGGCTCCAGTCAACACAAAGACTCCAGCGTATGATGATGACGTCCCAATACAGTGTTTGCACTAAAGGCCTAATAGCCTATGAGGCTGTCCGGAGGGTGAATTTTGCACATGGTTATAAGGCTGATTGATTGATTGATTGAGTGTCCCGTTTTTAATGGATAGGATAGGATAGGATAGGATAGGATAGGATAGGATAGGATAGGATAGGATAGGATAGGATAGGATAGGATAGGGACAGAGCCTATTTATGGTCAATAAAACGGGTTTCCTAAATCTGGAGAAATAGGCTTTAAGGGTGTATTCACACATGCCGTGTTTAGTTCGGTTGAAACGAACTCAGATGCACTTCTGCCTTCGGTGCGCATCTTTCAGGCAGGTGTGAATACAGCAATCGCACTCGGGGGCGGACCAAACAAACGCTCCGAGACCCAGCTGAAGAGGTAGTCTCGGTGCGTTTCCAAACGCACTCTGCTGCAGTTCGTTTGTGGTGTGAATTTGTCCGGACTCGATCCGACCCAAATGCAGGAGGCACGGTGCCTTTTCTTTCTTTTCTTTTTTAATAAATAGCCGTCAGCTTCACATTATGGGAAAGTGTTAAGTTGTGGTTTGACCGGGAGACCAGAACAATATATTACATTTGATCGAGAGGACGCATTAACATGCTGAATGTGTTCAGCGATCAGATGAAGGAGAGGGGAGCGTCTCCCGCACAGTGACAACAGGTTCACGCTGCGCAAGAAATGTGTGTTTTTATTTTGCTTCCCATGAACGGGACCGTCAATACTATCCCCGTGTCAGTTTGGAGCTGAACTGCGCCGACCCAGCTGATACACAGCTTAATCAGATGAGTGTCGGCTTGAGCCTATTCTTCTCGCGTGACGTGCGTCCAGCACCAAAAATCCAGTAAAAATTATGTTTCAGATTGTAGGCTACAAGCCACATAACGTGGCATTGACACAGGGCTACATATTATAACCATATGAAACAACAATAATTTGATGTTTTTCCTCTTTATTTATAGGTTAGATGTAGGCCATTTTTTGAATTTTTAACCCCATATTATATCAATGATATATATTTCGTAGTTTTTACTTCGTACTTCCTGTTTCTCTCCACCCCAGAATGTCTGTCCAATGAATGAATGACCTCAGATCACGTGTGGTTTTGTTTCGTAATGCTGGTTCACTTGCAAAAGGGGCAATATGAAAGTGGACCACACCAAACAAAAAAAATCAGAACTCTATTTGGTCTGGACCAAAGCAAGTGAAGTAGCGGACTTTCCCAGTGTGAATACACCCTTAGTTAAAGCAGACCCCCTCATCACTATGAAAAAACGCCTCAGAAGCAGCAGAGAGACAGACATTTCACAAAAGTCCTGTTCCTCTTCTTCCCACTGTTGTGTCTTAATAGAGGAACCACTGCAGTATGGGTCATCAAAGGGCCTTAGTTTGTTTTGAAGGAATCATCAACGAGGATCAGGTCCCCCCTCAGCATCTGAAGTCTGCCTACACTACTTTCCTTATTATATTTTACTTGAAACTGTCTGTTATATCGTCTGCAATGTGAAGCCCACTGAGGCAAATGTATATTTGTGATATTGTGCTATAAAAATAAAACTGATTTGATTTGATCACTATAACAAAATTACAATCTCAAGATGAATACAAAAATGACTGCTTCCTTCATTGTTTGTAACAGTCTTTTTTAGATGCTGTTTATGATTTTTCATGCATCACTACACTGACCCGACTAGTTTTTTTTCCATGTGACTGTTTTTATTTATTTTAAAAATGTTATTCAAACCCACTGTTCATTCCTTCCTTTCAAACATTGTGTCTTGCATCTGTCTTTATGCAATCCAAAAAGATGGATGCCTGAACATTGAGCTTTGTCCTTTCAAATGATATTCCATATATGACTACATTCAGTTATGCAAACTATGCTACGTTCCTTGTAGTGTATACGCTGGCTGGTTGCATGCGTTAAAATCAAGGCTGTTGCAAATTTCACAGAAAGAGATACATTTCAGATAAAAAATACTGGCATTGATAAAAATGAATGATTAATGGTTAAAGTAAATACAATTCCAAAATGCTCAAGGGGTTCACATACTTTCGAGCAGCACTGTAAATGAGGTTGAAGTCGGCCTAGTAAAAAGGTTGAATAGGGAATAAATAAACGTGGCACGCGACACGTGTATGGGAGCAGATCGCATTATGGGCTTGAATCCACACAGACACGATGAAAAACAGCTTTTGTTTTTTCGTGTAAATGTGTTTTTTTTTGTTTACCTTTTCTGCACCCCCCCCTCTCTCTCTCTCTCTCTCTCTCTCTCATTTTGATTAAAAGTTGAATATATAGTAAGGCATATATAGTGCAAGGCAGATCAGTTCAGGGGCAATGTTAACTATATTGGAATTGTAAGTTTGAAAAATATACATGAGGTACATCAAGAATGTTAATGGCCTTTGTTCAGCAAACGATGTGGGTTATTCCTTTCAGCTGATTTTTGTGGTTTGAGTTAACAGGGTGATGTTGGTCCCTGTGTAGAGAGCTCCTGTTTAGGCTACAAAGAAGATGACATGTGAGCCAGACGTCTCTGTGATGACATAAAGTGTTCTCGCTTTCACCTCTCAATAGGATCACCTTTATAATGTGTGTTTTAACCATAGATAGTATAATATAAGGTTTTAACGCAATATCCCGCGCACACCACCAGTTCATATGCATGCTCTTACTGTACATGCACGAATCAGAGCAATGAATAAAAGTGACAATCAGCGTGAAGTGCAACTTCTACCAACCAAGCCTAATCTTATTTTCTTAGCCTACAGATGTCATTTCAATCCTAAAAGTTCATAGGAAACGAGATTTCTGGGTTAAGTAATAAGTCATGTGTTTCAGCACAGATAATTACAGATGGACTAAAAAAAAAAGAACAGAATCACAATAAAGTGTCTGCATGCTATAACAAAAACTTTTGAATAGTGCATCTTCCTAAGACTCACATGATACCAGTCTTACTAAATGGAAGGGGGGGGGGCACAACAGCCAAAGCAAAAAGAGCAGGAGAGTGGACTCCCTAGGTTAGGCTGCAGCATATTTATTTTCAGGCCTGTTGTGGTCACTGTCACATAAATGCAAAAACCTGACAGAGATGTTTATGTAGTAATGTGGTAAAGTAAGGTTTCCTTCTGTCTACTACTTCCTGCTAAATATGATGATCATCGCGTTTCCTTTCATTGATGATTTTTTGTTTGTAGCCAACAGGGACTTTCTGTGCAATGTGCATAAGTCTGGACTCTTGACACATGCAAACTATAGGCCTACAATCTATTAGGTGAAGCCTAGGAGGTTTGGCATTACTGAATGTAGAAATATATGGAATATCAAGACGACAAAAGTCAAAGTTCAGTCCTTCATCTTTTGGTGTCATTTCATATGGATTGCATAAAGACAGATACTAGCCAACCAACCAGCCAGCCAGCCAGCCAGCCACACAGAGCCACACTGCTTCTTAACAACAGGCCTGAGGGTGTTGCACTGAGGCTGATTTTGGAAAGGGGAAGTGAGTTTAGTGGTGTCAAGGTCGGAGTCCTCCACAGCGGTTGTCTCACTAGAGGACACAGATTGAGTTGTATGAGTGTGTGATAAACTAAGAGCCTGTGTTTCCTTTACAGTGTGTATTCTAATAGACATTGTTATAGCAACTGTTGTTCTGAAGCTACAAGTCAGCATGCAGTGTGATAGTTAATGGATAGTTTAATATGAGCCATGAGTCATCAGTTAGAAATGAGACACATGTAAGAATCAAGATCATGACCTTCTTACGATTAATTGTGCAGCCCTACCATCATGTTTACTTCAACAGTCACCTTGACAACACACCTGAACCATCCCTTGCCCTAACTCTTATTTATCCATCTGTGTCACTTCCCAGCTGTATTTTCTCCCCTTTGTGTGTTTGTGTGTGTGTGTGAGTGAGTGAGTGAGTGAGTGAGTGAGTGAGTGAGTCATAATTTTGCCTCCTGCAGCCTTCCACCCAAACCACAGGCCTTTCCCATTAATCAGCTGACGTTTGGCATGGCATTACTGTACATCACTCTCAGATGCCAGATTGCAAAAAAAACAACTAGCAACCACAACCTGCGCCGACTTCCCCTAGACACACACACAGACACAGACTATACCTACTTAAATGTATTTTCATTTTTGTAACATGACTTTGAAGCTGTTTTATCTCTTTAATTTTATTTTAGTTTGTCTTTTTTCTTTACCTTATTGTATTTTAATGTCAGGTGGACACCCTTTATAAGCCCTTCGGGGTTTCTTTTGTCCCACCCGTGCATTTATGTTTGTCTATGCGCATCTTCTTGCCATTTTAATCTTGTTTATCTGCACAAATAACACTAAACTAAACTAAAGAGTGTTATCCTCAAATTGTAAACAACAACCTGCCCATAGGCCTACTGTGTGTGTGCGTTTATTTAAAACAAATCAGGTTTATGGGGTTGATGCACATGCCTAGACTCTGTAAACAAAGGGGGCTATAATTGAAAGTAACAAAGTGCCCGTAAAAGGAGCCTGAGCTATTTATTAACACTGAATTCTTTTCAGTGCACACATGATAGATAGGAAAAAGACTACAGATAGGAAATCGTGAGGAAATAGGCTATTTGCTGATTTTGACAGCGACCATTTTCCGGAATCACTGACTGCATTTTTAAGTCAAAAAAAGAGAGAGAGAGAGAGAGAGAGAGAGAGAGAGAGAGAGAGAGAGAGAGAAAGAGAGAGAAAGAGAGAGAGAGAGAAATGCAGAAAAGGCTAGAAAAAAAGATGTACACGAAAAAACAAAAGGTTTAAAATCTTGACTGTGTGGATTGAAGTCCATAATGCGATCTGCTCCCATAAGCGTGTTGCATCAAGCCACATTTATTCACTCACTATATTCAGCCTAAAGCAGCAGACTTCACCTTCATTTATAACCTGAAATAGGAAGGAAGAGAAAGCGGTGCGATCTCCAAACATTATTATTACATTGTTTCCTTGGCCATATATGGAAAGGGCTTAATTGACTGGCGGCAGCTTGTGGTGAGTCATTCTGCTGTGCAGCGCAAACCAGCGCAGACCGGTCACACACACACACACACACACACACACACACACACACACACACACACACACACACACACACACACACACTCAGACACAGATACAGATACAGACACAGACACAGATACAGACACACACACAGACACACACACACGCACGCACACACACACACACACTCAGACACACACACTCAGATACAGACCCAGATACAGACACAAATACACACACAGACACACACACATAGACACAGACACAGACAGACACAGATACAGACACAGACACACACACACACAGACACAGACACACACACACACCCTTCCCCTAAAGCAATTAGCCTAGTAGCCTATATACAATGTATAGGCTATATACTAGGTTGGGCTATGAGACTGTTAACCAAACACATCAACGTCGTTGTATGTATAAACAGTGTGTGGTGTTCCTATCTTAACCAGCATCTATAGGCTGGGCTACTTTTCAAGATTAAAAGATTAAAAGTCTTCCTTGTCATATGCACAATAAGAAACATGTTCTCAGTCATACAATGAAATTCTTCCTTTGTTTTCCACACACTGAATGCCAAAAATGACAAATGAAAATATGCAATATAGCCTACAAGTGAAAAAAGCAGCAACAATACAGAATATACAATTTACAAGGCAACTACTGTAGGTAAAGCCATGTGGATTCAGCCTGGTCCTACCAGACCATCCTACTTCACTTCATTTGTACAGAAGGGAAATTAAAATTGAGTAGAAGTAGGTAGGCGGGCGGTGCCAGGCTGATGTGGGTTAGCACTAGCAGCTATCCTAAATACCTTTTTCAGGTGTAGCCAACCCTGCCTGAGGAACATACCTTGCATTGAAGGGTGTTTTCCTCTAATTGTAAACAACAACCTGCCAGTAGGCTTTCTGTGTGTGCGTTTATTTAAAACAATCTGGTGTATAGGGTTGATGCACATAGGCTCTGTAAACAAAGGGTAGCCTATATAAACAAAGGGGGCTATAATTGAAAGTAACATGCCGTAAGCAGAGCCTGAGCGGTCCATTAACACTGAATTATTTTCAGTGCACACATGATAGATAGGAAAACGGCTACAGATAGGAAATCGTGAGGAAATACGCTATTTGCTGATTATGACAAAAAGTGATTTTGACAGCGACCATTCTCCGGAATCACTGACTGCATTTTTAAGTCAAAAAGAGAGAGAGAGAGAGAGAGAGAGAGAGAGAGAGAGGAATGCAGAAAAGGCTAGAAAAAAAGAAAAAAAGATTTACACGAAAAAACAAAAGGTTTAAAATCTTGACTGTGTGGATTGAAGTCCATAAGGTGATCTGCTCCCATGTTGCATCATGCCACATTCACTCACTATATTCAGCCTAAAGCAGCAGACTTTACCTTCATTTATTACTTGTGATAGGAAGGAAGAGAGAGCGGTACGATCTCCAAACATTACTGCATAGTTTCCTTGGCCATATACGGAAAAGGCTTAACTGACTGTGGGCAGCTTGTGGTGAGTCATTCTGCTGTGCTACAGGCAAGCTCTCTGTCTGTCTGTCTGTCTGTCTGTCTGTCTGTCTGTCCGTCCGTCTGTCTGTCTTTCTGACATAGTACCAGTGATCCAGCTCACCTCTGCAGGTGGCCTGGAAGCAGAGGCGGTGCAGGTAACCAGGGGAAAATATAGGCAGCTGGAATATATTGTAACCACCAATATTTTCAAAATAAAAAAGCTATCCTAAAATAATCTTATCAAAGTGATTTTTATCTAGGCTTTACACATGCCCCATAATGTCATATTTGTATTGTGCTTTATGAATTTATTTTTATTGTAGGCAATGACTTAAAACACACTTACTGTATAGTGGGACCTGGCCTGCAAATGTGTGGTGACTTATAGGTCTACTTACTGCACCCATAACATTTCTCTTTTTGTTTCCCTAAAAAAGCAGTTCAGTGCGATGATCATGTGTCCTTTCATTGACACATTTTTTTTTTGTCATCTAAGGGACTTTCTGTGAAATTTGCAAAAGCCTTGATTTTAACGCATGCAACCAGCCAGAGTATACACTACAAGGAACTTAGCATATTACTGCATAACTGAATGTAGTCATATATGGAATATCATTTGAAAGGACAAAGCTCAATGTTCAGGCATCCATCTTTTATTATAATTTCATAAGACAGATGCAAGACACAATGTTTGAAAGGAAGGAATGAACAGTGGGTTTGAATAACATTTTTAAATAAAAACAGTCACATGGAAAAAAAAAAGTAGTCGGGTCAGTGTAGTGATGCATGTAAAATCATAAACAGCATTGGATCTAAAAAAGACTGTTACAAACAATGAAGGAAGCAGTCATTTTTTTTAATTAATTTTGAGATTGTAATTTTGTTATAGTGATCAAATCAAATCAGTTTTATTTTTATAGCACAATATCACAAATATACATTTGCCTCAGTGGGCTTCACATTGCAGACGATATAACAGACAGTTTCAAGCAAAATATAGTAAGGAAAGTAGTGTAGGCAGACTTCAGATGCTGAGGGGGGACCTGATCCTCGTTGATGATTCCTTCAAAACAAACTAAGGCACTTTGATGATGACCCATTCTGCAGTGGTTCCGCTATTAAGACACAACAGTGGGAAGAAGAGGCCCCAGGACTGTTCAAATATGTCTTTCTGTCTGTTGCTCTTGAGGCGTAAGTAAGAAACATTTTGCATAAAAATGACTGTCTGCTTTAACCTAAAGCCTATTTCTCCAGATTTAGGATAGGCCTACCGGTTTTATTGACCATAGGCTCTGTCCCTATCCTATCCTATCCTATCCTATCCTATCCATTAAAAACGGGACACTCCTTTTTTTGTTTTTAGGTGTGTTAATTCAAATTTAAAAATCAATCAATCAGCCTTATAACCATGTGCAAAATTCAACCTCCGGACAGCCACATATTAGGCCTTTAGTGCAAACACTGTATTGGGACGTCATCATCATACGCTGGAGTCTTTGTGTTGACTGGAGCCCCCGTTGGTTTGAGGAAAGGACTCATTTCCCCCATGTCCCGACCCCGTCTGAGGGCCACCGTTGGTTTGTGGATGATCATTCACGGGCACGGCCTCATACTGCTCTACCGTGGGGACAGGAGTTGGTGGGGGGCGAAGCCAGCGGGATTTCAGGAACCAGCCAAGCAATACGAACACAGGGGCAGCAATTAAAACAGTCACAGTTACTGACGTGCCGATTATGGCCCCAGTTCCGACTCCCTTCGTCTCAGTGCAGTTCTGTGTCGGCTAGAAGAGGGAGAAGGAAGAGATGAGAGAGTAGCCTATAATACTTTTTCCACAGACACGTTGCAGCGTTATATCAATGAAGTTATGCATGATACAAGTTCATGTTATTATTATTATTACACGTCGTTAATGGTGGAGGAGGGGGGGAGTAACTATGCCTATGTGTTTTAAATGTGCTGCACTTCGACCATACACATTTCCCAACTCTTGGATAATAAAGTATACTTTGACTTTGACTTTAAATAAAATCAAATCATAATAATAACATAGGCTGTACCACAGGCTACTTACAGCTGTCTCAGCCGGCATCGGACGCACGGTCTCGGTCACCTCCAGTCTCCAGGCAGCCGGCTCGCCCCACGCCTCTCTCACCCCGTTCTTCATCACGTAGCAGAAGTATTCACCTCGATGCTCCAGCTGGGCCACAAAACTCAGTGAATACTCTCCATCTCTGCGTGTTAGCGACACATTGCGCTCTAAGCCAGCGGTCCCATCTGTGACCCGCCCGGTGTTTAGATTCACCTCTGCCACTATTTGTCCATTCATTTCCCACCGTAGGAGCTCTGCGTGTTTCTTTTTCACATTATAGTAGCACGGAAGAGTGACCGATTGTTCTTCTGAAACCGTTGCGTCAGCGCCAAACACCACATCCAACTGTATTGTGACCGGCGCGCGGCTGCCACAAGTCAATTCATAGAGCCCACTGTCCGTGTAAGCGGTTTGTTCGATGGTAAAGCAAGTGCCCATCACCGGGGTGAGATTGGTTTTATATTCGTCCGCTACTTTGCAGACATCTTGCTCGCGCGCAGCCACCAGCCTGGGTGCACCGCTCGCTTCTATCCGGTGAAGTTTGGTCATCTCGCTCTCGCCTGTCCCTGTCTCACACTCAAACGCGAACTTGCCTCCAATAATCACATAGTAACTTGCTCCAGAAACACAGCTGGCGTGATATATAACATACAGTAACAGGATCAGGGTAAACTGCGCCATGTCGCTTTAGCCTTGTAACCGCCTCGTCTCTGTCTGTAGAAAGCGGTTTGGATGAGCGCTGTGACTGCGCCTCGTGAGAGGAGAGTGTGAGAATCTGGTGTGTTCTCCACATAGATAGTGGTTCTCCACCCCTTTGCTCTCCTTTAACAAAGGGGTGGACCTTGCCTCCGCAAGTGAGTTGGCAAGCGTAGAGTGAGAGTGTGTGTGAGCTAGCGAGTGAGTGACTTTTCAGCCAACACAGCCTCAGCAGTAGCGGTATTATAGATTAGCTACACCTTGGGAGGAGCCACACCCTCCAGTTAACACCTGTTTCAAGGATATGTAGCTGCGTGAGGTTTAGGAGGATGCACTGACTCTTCCAAAGTATTTGTTACAGCAGCATACAGACACGTAGGTGGGATGTTGCTGTTTGTTTTTATCTAGTTTTTATTAAACCACTTTTATTTGTGCGTTTTCTCACACGTTGTCTCTGGTAACTTTCCACTCAAATGAGACAGTTAACTCTCTCTCTCCCTCTCTGCCTGCTCTGCTTTGTTATCAGCTGTGCTGCTTGTAAAGGGATGTGCTGAGAGAGAGAGAGAGAGAGAGAGAGAGAGAGAGAGGAGGGTGGACTGCAAGTGATATTAACCTGAAGTCAAATACTTGTTGACACATCTTAAAACACTCCCCTGCTTATGTAGTAGTGTTGATAAGAACACTGGTACTTTGCAATCAGTTGTGCTGTTTGTATAGGGGTGTGTGTGTGTGTGTGTGTGTGTGTGTGTGTGTGTGTGAATGTGTAAGAGATGAGACAGTTAGGCTACATTTATTATTTTTTTCTTTATGTTCATAGATGTGGATGTTTTGTGAAATGGGATTAAACCTGCAGTGTGTAGAATTTTGGGTTTTATTTCCTAGCAGATTTTGTAGAAACCTTTAGTAAAAGATAACGCTATGAACATGGATGGCTGAAGACAACACCTTTCATACAATAAATGCAGCTCAACAATTACAAAAGTACATGCATTACAAGCTTCCCATTAAAATGAGGTTCGAATTGATTAACATAACATAGCCTAATTATATAACGTTAAATAGAGTAGGCCTAGAAATACAAAGTGCATAGCGCTGCAAAGAAGACCAATCATTTAAAATATCAACCAAATGTTTTTTGCTCAATCATGTGCTCCATCTTTCAAAATAAAAATAAAGGTTTGTATGAAAAAAAATGTTTTCGTTCATTCGTATAAATAGTCCAATTTAATAAATAAAGTGCCAGAGTGACATACCAATGTTCTCATGGACCGTGGTTTCAATCCGTCGCCTGGAACAGGTTTTCTTCCTTCTTTTTATTCAGTTCTCTCTCTTTCTCCGCTTCGCCATTGTGACCCAATCTGTAATACATTGAGTTGAGTTAAAAAAAAATATATATATAGATTATTATTATTTTTATTATTATTTTGTAAAATGGTTGTTGTGTATTATTTCCTCGGTGTCTCAGAGTTTATATAAGGCGCGTGCACGGCGCGTGGGCGTGTTTGACCTCTGACAGCAGCCCCGCGTGGGAAATGTTTGCTGTCAGCCTTTGACACACACACACACACTTTGTCAACTATACCGAATTAAAATACAACATGAATGGATTAACTTGGACGAAAATTGAGGATTTTAAAACGCTTTTTCGGGCCTTGTGGGGTAAACGGACAGCTACTCACGGTAAGAATACACTTTCGTGAAACAGTAAATCGCCTAGGTTACAGTCATTTGTTGTTGCTAATGAGTGTGGCGCGTGCTAGTGGTCAACTCAACCGTTTTCTTCTTGAATGTGCCAAGTCTTGTTTTGTTTTTTTTAAGTTTTTCTGGTTGGTTTTACTATGGCTATGTTGTTTAGGCCTCAACATCTCATAATGTATCCATATAGGCCTAGTAGCCTATATACAATGTATATATTAGGGTTAGGGTTATATTTATATATATTTTTTTATAGAATAGATCTCAGTAAGGCCTCCTCGTCTGGTTTTCCTTTCGCCATGTTCAGTTGTTTACGTGTTTATGCCTCTGTTGTTTGTCTGATGGTTAGGCCTCCACGTGAACGCTAGAGCCTGTTGTGCTGTGGCTATGAGTGTTAACCAAACACATCAACGTCGTTGTATTAACAGTGTGTGGTGCTCCTATCTTAACCAGCATCTATAGGCTGGGCTACTTTTCAACATTCAAAGATTAAAAGTGTTCCTTGTCAAATGCACAATAAGAAACATGTTCTCAGCCAGACAATGACATTCTTCCTTTGTTTTCCACAGACTGAATGCCAAAAAATGACAAATGAAAATATGCAATATAGCCTACAAGTAAAGTAGAAAAAAGCAGCAACAATACAGAATATACAATTTACAAGGCAACTACTGTAGGTAAAGCCATGTGGATTCAGCCTGGTCCTACCAGACCATCCTACTTCACTTCATTTGTACAGAAGGGAAATTAAAATTGAGCGGAAGTAGGTAGGTAGGCGGGCGGGCGGTGCCAGGCTGATGTGGATTAGCAGCTATCCTAAATACCTTTTTTTCGGGTGAGGAACATACCTTGCATTGAAGGGTGTTTTCCTCTAATTGTAAACAACAACCTGCCAGTAGGCTTTCTGTGTGTGCATTTAAAAAACAAATCTGGTGTATGGGGCTGGTGCACATAGGCTCTGTAAACAAAGGGTAGCCTATATAAACAAAGGGGGCTATAATTGAAAGTAACATGCCGTAAGCAGAGCCTGAGCGGTCCATTAACACTGAATTATTTTCAGTGCACACATGATAGATAGGAAAACGGCTACAGATAGGAAATCGTGAGGAAATAGGCTATTTGCTGATTATGACAAAAAGTGATTTTGACAGCGACCATTCTCCGGAATCACTGACTGCATTTTTAAGTCAAAAGAGAGAGAGAGAGAGAGAGAGAGAGAGAGAGAGAGAGAGAGAGGAATGCAGAAAAGGCTAGAAAAAAAGAAAAAAAGATTTACACGAAAAAACAAAAGGTTTAAAATCTTGACTGTGTGGATTGAAGTCCATAAGGTGATCTGCTCCCATGTTGCATCATGCCACATTCACTCACTATATTCAGCCTTAAGCAGCAGACTTTACCTTCATTTATTACTTGTGATAGGAAGGAAGAGAGAGCGTCTCCAAACATTACTGCATAGTTTCCTTGGCCATATACGGAAAAGGCTTAACTGACTGTGGGCAGCTTGTGGTGAGTCATTCTGCTGTGCTACAGGCAAGCTCTCTGTCTGTCTGTCTGTCTGTCTGACATAGTACCAGTGATCCAGCTCACCTCTGCAGGTGGCCTGGAAGCAGAGGCGGTGCAGGTAACCAGGGGAAAATATAGGCAGCTGGAATATATTGTAACCACCAATATTTTCAAAATAAAAAAGCTATCCTAAAATAATCTTATCAAAGTGATTTTTATCTAGGCTTTACACATGCCCCATAATGTCATATTTGTATTGTGCATTATGAATTTATTTTTATTGTAGGCTATGACTTAAAACACACTTACTGTATAGTGGGACCTGGCCTGCAAATGTGTGGTGACTTATAGGTCTACTTACTGCACCCATAACATTTCTCTTTTTGTTTCCCTAAAAAAGCAGTTCAGTGCGATGATCATGTGTCCTTTCATTGACACATTTTTTTTTTGTCATCTAAGGGACTTTCTGTGAAATTTGCAAAAGCCTTGATTTTAACGCATGCAACCAGCCAGCGTATACACTACAAGGAACTTAGCATATTACTGCATTACTGAATGTAGTGATATATGGAATATCATTTGAAAGGACAAAGCTCAATGTTCAGGCATCCATCTTTTTATTGTCATTTCATAATACAGGATTGCATAAAGACAGATGCAGGACACAATGTTTGAAAGGAAGTGATGAACAGTGGGTTTGAATAACATTTTTAAATAAAAACAGTCACATGGAAAAAAAAATAGTCGGGTCAGTGTAGTGATGCATGTAAAATCATAAACAGCATCTAAAAAAGACCGTTACAAACAATGAAGGAAGCAGTCATTTTTTTAATTAATTTTGAGATTGTAATTTTGTTATAGTGATCAAATCAAATCAGTTTTATTTTTATAGCACAATATCACAAATATACATTTGCCTCAGTGGGCTTCACATTGCAGACGATATAACAGACAGTTTCAAGCAAAATATAGTAAGGAAAGTAGTGTAGGCAGACTTCAGATGCTGAGGGGGGACCTGATCCTCGTTGATGAAACCTTCAAAACAAACTAAGGCACTTTGATGACCCATTCTGTGGTGGTTCCCCTATTAAGACACAACAGTGGGAAGAAGAGGCCCCAGGACTGTTCAAATATGTCTTTCTGTCTGTTGCTCTTGAGGCGTAAGCGCAAACATTGAGCAAATGATTTGAGGGGGAAATGACTGTCTGCTTTAACCCTATTTCTCCAGATTAGAACCTGATTTCTTACCAGATTTAGGATCCTAGGCCTACCGGTCCTTCTATACCAGATCTAGGTATCTGTATCCTATCCTATCCTATCCTATCATATCCTATCATATCCTAGCCATTAAAAAACGGGACACTCCTTTTTTGTTTTTAGGTGTGTTCATTTGAATACAAAAATCAATAAAAAAATCAATCAATCATGTTGAATTTAGCCTTGTGCAAAATTCAACCTCCGGAAAGTCACATGGTCACAGGCCTATAGTGCAAACACAGGCCTATAGTACAAACACTGTATTGGGACGTCATCATCATACGCTGTAGTCTTTGTGATCAATGCAGCCCCCGTTGGTTTGAGGAAAGGACTCATTTCCCCCATGTCCCGACCCCGTCTGAGGGCCACCGTTGGTTTGTGGATGATCATTCACGGGCACGGCCTCATACTGCTCGACCGTGGGGACAGGAGTGGGTGGGGGGCGAAGCCAGCGGGATTTCAGGAACCAGCCAAGCAATACGAACACAGGGGCAGCAATTAAAACAGTCACAGTTACTGATGTGCCGATTATGGCCCCAGTTCCGACTCCCTTCGTCTCAGAGCAGTTCTGTGTCGGCTAGAAGAGGGAGAAGGAAGAGATGAGAGAACCGATATTATGTTTAATCTTTTTCCACCGACGCGTTGCAGCGTTATATCAAGTTGAGTGATACGAGTTCATATTATTGTAAATTATTTACGTTTATTTTATCTACATCTTTTACTTTTTATTTTAACATGGCTAACGTGATTTGCTGTGTGTGTGTGTGTGTGTGTGTGTGTGTGTGTGTGTGTGTGTGTGTGTGTGTGTGTGTGTGTGTGTGTGTGTGTGTGTGTGTGTGTGTGTGTGTGTGTGTCCTAGTGCCAGACGGAAACAAATGTCTCGCTCCACACATCATTCAGTTATTTTGACTCGCTGCCCAGGCCTGTATAATGGCGAAACACTGATAAGCTTACATCTGTAACAGCCGGCATCGGACGCACGGTCTCGGTCACCTTCAGCCTCCAGGCAGCCGGCTCGCCCCACGCCTCTCTCACCCCGTTCTTCATCACGTAGCAGAAGTAATCACCTCGATGCTCCAGCTGGGCCAAGAAACTCAGTGAATACTCTCCATCTCTGCGTGTTAGCGACACATTGCGCTCTAAGCCAGCGGTCCCATCTGTGACCCGCCCGGTGTTTAGATTCACCTCTGCCACTATTTGTCCATTCACTTCCCACCGTAGGAGCTCCGCGGGTTTCCGTTTGACATTATAGTAGCACGGAAGAGTGACCGTTTGTCCTTCTGGAACAGTTCTGTCAGCGCCAAACACCACATCCAACTGTATTGTGACCGGCGCGCGACCGCCACAAGTCAATTCATAGAGCCCACTGTCCGTGTAGACGGTTTGTTCGATGGTAAAGCAAGTGTCCATCTCCATTCTGCCTTTGTATTCGTCCGCTACTTTGCAGACATCTTGCTCGCCCACAGCCACCAGTCTGGCAGTGTTGTCCGTTTCTATCCGGTCAAGTTTGGTCATCTCGCCTGTCCCTGTCTTACACTCAAACGCGAACTTCCCTCCAACAATCACGTAGGGACTTGCTCCAGAAACACAGCTGACGTGATATAAAATACCAAATGCAAGGATCAGGGTAAAATGCGCCATGTCGACTCGCTATAACCTTGTAACCGTCTAGTGTCTGTCTAGAAAGCGTGTGGATAAGCGCTGTGTGTGTGCGCGCTCCACGCGACTGGATGCCTCCGCAAGTGAGGTGGCGAGCGAGTGAGTGAGAGTATGTGAGTGCGCCCACAGACCAGCCTCAGACTGATCAGCCCAACACAGCCTCAGCAGCAGCGGGTATTATAAGCAACAAGGGAGGAGCCACAAGTTTCAAGGAAACAGTGGCTTGCAAAAGTATTCATACCCCTTGGAATTTTGTCACATTAAAACCACACACGTACATTTATATTACTGGGATTTCATGTGATACACCAACACACAGTGATACACCAACACACAGTGATACACCAACACACAGTGATAGACCAACACACAGTGGTGCATCATTGTGAAGTGGAATGAAAATTAAATATGGGTTTAAATTTTTTTTAGAAATAAAAAACTGAAAAGCGTGGCGTACATAAGTATTCAGCCCTCCTGAGTCGATACGTTGTAGAACCACCTATCGCTGCAATAACAGCTGCAAGTCTATTGGGGTATGTCTCCGCCAGCTTTGCCCATCTAAAGACTGATATTTTTTCCCATTCTTCTTTGCAAAATAGCTCAAGCTTCAGATTCAGCGTCAGATTGGATGGAGAGCGTCTGTCAACAGCAATTTTCAAGTGTTTCCAGATATTCTCAATTGTTTTTAGGTCTGGACTTTGACTGGACCATTCTAACACATGACTATGCTTTGATTTAAACCATTCCATAGTAGATCTGGCTGTATGTTTAGGCTAGTTGTCCCTCTGGAAGGTGAACCTCCACCCCAGTCTCAAGTCTTTTGTAGACTCTAACAGGTTTTTCTGCCCTGTATTTGACTCCATCCATCTTCCCATCAACTCTGACCAGCTTCACAATTATGCGCCACTGTGTGTTGGTCTATCACATAAAATCCCAATAAAATAAACGTAGCCGTGTGGTTATAACATGACTAAATGTTGAGACTACTAGTGACAGTCAAATTGACACAGTGGCATGTGGCTAAAAACCACACCCTGCTTAGTGGAAATAGTAAGGACACTCGTACTTTGTGATTAGGCCTTTGTGTGAAAAATATGTGCATGCATGAACCAGAGCTGATGACAAAACAAAAAATAGCAACCCCCTCCTGCTCTGCCTCTCTTCTCCTCTTGTCTTTGTAGACACACACACACACACACACGCACACACACACACACACACACACACACACACACACACACACACACACACACACACACACACACACACACACACACACACACACACACACACACACACACACACACACACACACACACACAGCCTTTTCCTCCTGTCCCTCTCCCTGCAGGTGCTATAAGGCTGGAACATAAGTGAGGGCGACTGATCACTGTTTGATCTGTGGTTTGCCCCTCCCCCTCCCCCCCACCCCACATAATTGCCCTCACTGTTTACTGTAGGGCTGCTTAGGGGAATCACTGTGAAGGATTGAAATTCAAATATCACGCCCTTTATAAAATATAACATTCGCTCACATGCTGATGCAAAGCAATGTGCCTGTACATCTAGTCCACATTCCAGAGGCTGTATATTATAATTGGTCCGCTCCCGTTGACTTCCTTTTGATAAAACTGGTTTCAGGGATGTGAAATCCAGATTTGTGTGAGAGTTGTTGTGTCATCTTCCCCCCTCCCCCCCCCCCCTCCTTTTAGTCTATTGGAAAGTCCCATAGGGCCAATAGTAAACCCAGACATGTTCTGTCCTATGCATTTTTAGGATTAAAATGTCATGTCAATGTCTAGAGGCTAAGAAAATAAATAAGGCTTGGTTGGTAAAAGTTGCACTTCACTGTAATTTATTTTCCTTGCTCTGATTTGTGCATGTAAGTGAATGCACACAAACTGGTGGTGTGCGGGAGATATTATTGCGTTTTGAAAAACACATTATTAAAGGTAGCCTATTGAGAGGTTCCAAATCGCATACTCTTTCTTTTTTCTATTTTACATACTACACCTGACCATAAAAATAATCTAGTTAGGATGCAGTAGGCATACACTTGAGACACACTTTTACTTATGGAGGCTCCGTCGATGTGACGTCACTTCTGGTGCGCACTGGATTATGGGTCAGAATCGCACGAATAGCATGCTGTTTTCTACACTAAAAATCTCGGCTGGATGTATGTAGTAGAAATCCATGTCTTTCTAACCATCCTAAATCTGTCCACAAAAATCGGGACATCCTAAGTCTTTTTTCTACCGTACTAAATAGTAGATAGTATGGGGAATGTAATGGAACACAGGGTTTATCTCGCCTGTCATCTTCAATGTAGCCTAATGTAAACAGGAGCTCTCTCATTCCACCCGCTGCCCCCTGCTCACTCATACCACCCGGGTTTTCCCAACAATCAGCTGATATGTGGCATCACATTACTAGAAAATCACTCTCAGGTATTTAGATTTCTGTAACCCTTATTTTTGATGGTCAGTGTTGTGTTGTACTACCATCATGCTGAACACGCACACAAAAACACACACACACACACACACACACACACACACTGAGGTTTAATAACAGTTTCAACAAGTGGGCATGCTGGTATACAACAACTAATTATCTCAACTCTTCAGCATTCCTTTTCAACACAACGCACACACAGCCAGCTAGCCAGCATATCTGCAACATACCTCATGCAAACAACAGCTGGTGTATGAATTAGGGAAAACAAGCTGGCACTTCATTTATATGCCGTTTTGATGATGCATGCTGATGAGACAGTTACTTTGGCAGTTTGCCAATCAGGGTGTGGTGTTACTAGCTTGACACATTGGACAGGTAGCCTATGTTTTTTAGCCTCTCAACTTGTGTCAAGTGTTTAGCTGAACAGATTGCAGTTTTCCGGGCAGATCCCGATGAGTTTTGATGTAAAGACTCTATACTGACTATACCAATTTTTGTCCCCCCCCCCCCCTCTCTCATTTCCTCCTCACTACAGCGCTCGCTCACTATAGTCACACACTGCACAACCCGTGTAATGTCAAGGAGCCCATCAGAAATGTTATGTTACGGTCGGAGTGTGTAAGTGTTTTGCTTGCGATTCTTATTTGTTATGTTAGAAGAGACTTGGAAGCACTCCAATGTTATGTGAAATGTTTTGGTTGAGGAAAAAAAAGATTTTGCATAGACAATCTTGATATACACTTTTTAAGGAGAACAAACCGTCATTCACGTTTAATTTTAGCAGTAATCATGCAACACTACTACTCTTACTCCAACTTCTGCTAGTGGTTACTACAGTATGGCTGCATCTAAAGGGACTTGAGTGTGTATTAAAGCTGGAGTCAGCGATTCTAGAGAATGCTTTAAGTCAAAATCAGTGAATATCTTGTCTCGATCAGCTACTTACCGTGTGTGGACTGAAAAAAAATCCAGTGTTAATACACAGCCTAGGCTCTGTATGCAGGCATGTTGCTGTAGCTATGGTAGGCCCCCTTTGTTAGCATACCAGTTTACAGAGCCTAGGCTGTATATTAATATATATTTTCCAGTGCACACACAGTATAGACAGGTGGCAGATTGTGAGGAGATATTCACTGATTTGACAAAAAGTTATTTTGGCAATAAGAGTTCACCAGAATTGCACCTTTAAAATCAAATAAAGATTGCCTTCAAAAAATACAATTTATTACAATTTAGAAAATTATTCTTAAACAGAATTGCATAAATGTTATAACTCGGACCGTCCTTTCAGTATGTTGTGTTGCAAATATTGGATTCAAATGTCGTTCATTTCTTTTAAAATATTTTTATTTGGGGCAGTAACAATACATAAAAAAATTGACACACACACACACACACACACACACACACACACACACACACACACACACACACACACACACACACACACACACACACACACACACACACACACACACACACACACACTACGAGCCGAATCATTATGTCCAGAGAACAACAACAGAATTCATCATTCATAAGCACGTGTTATGAACACAAGCTCATGCCAGCACAGAGATATTCAATGATGACAAAAACAGATTTAAACTGAGTCAAATTTTAAATAAGGTCATGGAAATTGCTGCGAAAATAATCCTTGACTTGATCAGAAAATTGATTGGTTGAAAATGAGTTAAAAACCCTGATATAAGAATTATGGATGCTGCAACAATAGACCCCAGGATTTTTCAAATTTTTCTGGGTTTTACTTAAAGTAGCTACGAGGAACTTTTAAATATTGTTGACTATGTCTCTGATGACATGTAACAGCAAACGAGACCATCAGTGCAAAGAATGCTGTTTTTATATAGTTTTTCTTAATGGCTTTGTCATGGGTATACGCTCACCCTCGAACTATCGCTGCCGTGGTAAAAACACTTTTGTCCAAAGAGACTTAACAAATTCACAAATATTTTGTCTGGGGAAGCCCTATTTGACGCCCCATTACACCACAGTACATGTCATTTAGCAGACACTTTCATCCAAACCGACTTTCAACTGGAGCACACATTCCCACACCGATAGCAGCAGCAGCTACCACGCAGGGTGCAAGCTAACTATCGGGAGACATTTAGGGTTCAGTGTCTCTTTGCCCAGGGACACTTGGACATGTGGCGGGGAGACGGGGGATCCAACCACCGACCCTATATTTGCGGGTCCACCTCCCTATCCACTTTGCCACAGCCGCCCATAATGGCGAGAAGTGGTGATAAGAGGGACCTGCCCATCTGTGGAGACTGAGCTTCAGTAGGTGTCACATTTGGTCTGCGGGATTTCATCCACCAACCGAAGCAGAAGGAAAGAAGTGCGACACAGACCACAGCTGCTATTATGGAGACGACGGCCCCAGCTCCCATCTTCTCTTCGGGGGCATTCTGTGTCTGCCAGAGGAAAGGAAAAGTAGTAAAATAAAACAAGTGTTTAGTTAGTTGCACAGAGATACTGAAATGTACAAAGACAGGGGTTGAATTGACATGGACATCACTTGTTTTCTTGGTAACACTTTACTTTTATAATAAGGTATATACAACATTGTAGTAGTTACTGTGTAGTTGAAGAGACTACTACTCTTCAACTCCCCAGTAACTACTACAATGTTGTGTAGGCTACCTTATTGTAAAGTGTCACCATTTTCTAGTTTTAACCTTTCTTGAGAAAACAATTTTTTTTCCTTAACTGGTAAAAAAAAAATAAAAAAAAAAGTTAGTTATAAGCTACAACTGGTATATAATAAAGTAGATCTACTCACAAACGCAGGCGGAGGGATGGCGGTGGTGGTGGTTTGACCCGGGTTGACTCTCAGCCTCACAGCAACAGGCTTCTCCTCTCCTTTTTTATCGAAGCCATAGAAAACGTAATCGTCTTCATCGTCCTTCTTCGCCCCCGTCAGAGTCAGCGAAACGTCTCCAGTGGTTTCCCAATTAGTGGGGGCGCGCGCTCTTCCCACGATTTCCTTCCCAAAGGTGATGTTATTGGTGCCCGGTTTGAGCTCAAAAACGAGCTTCCCGTTTTTCATACATCGGATTGGCTTTTTGGCAGCCGTGAAAGAGTGGGCAGGGAGTGTGACTATCTCTCCCTCGGTCACGGATAGAGTTGAGAATGGATGAACAACCAACTCGAGATGTTTTTCAGTGCCGCATGTTAAAACATACTGTCCGTTGTCGTTGAAGTTTGTGCTAGTCAAGTTAACAGAATTTGGATTCAACCTGTCGATGTAATGTGGCCCCGGCATCCAGCGGTCAGCATCCCGAATAGCCACTACATGAGTGCCGGAGGTTGTCTCGTGCTCCAGTCTCGCTCCCTTCATGTGGCAATGTTTAGTCGCTGGGAACTCAGCGGGGTCTCCAAGAAAGTTTATGATAAGGTCTCCAAAAACTGGATTGAAAAGACACAAAACTAAGGCACAAAGTCGCAATGCCATCTTCAAGCTGCGGCTGACTCTGTTCAATGAACTGACAGACTGCGAGAAGAGAAGGGAGGGAGGGAGGGAGGGAGGGAGGGAGCGGAGCTCTCCTGCCGGCATATTTCCTATTTCCCTGGATTCCCTCCGCCTGAGCCCCGAATAGGCCAATCAGGTGCAACTGTAACCCTGCCCTAGCAACCAGCCGTCCTGCCCATAGACATTATAAAGGGTAGGCGGGACGGCTGGTTGTCTATAACATCAGCTGACACAACACGCGTCACAGCAAAAGGCAAAAGCTGACGCTTCTGAAGAAGACTGCAGAAAGTAGTCGAAACATGTCAAGGTACAAACAAATGAATACAAGTCTGTTTACACGAACATACAAATTAAGATCCACCTCGTCTCGTGGCTAAATAACGTTACACAGACACAAACGCACACAAGTAGCAAAACTCAGAAAGAATATACAAAACTGGAAAAAACTGGCAACTGTTGTTTGTTCAGTGTATATCCTTAAAGAAATACTCATTCCAATAATATTTGCATCACTTTATGTCCCTTGTTGTTGTTTTAATGAAAGACAATCCAAACAAATCATTATTAGACACAGCAAACAAAACCCCTGACCTGAATTTTGTTTCTGTGTGCAAAGTAAAATAATGTAATCATCCAAAATAAAAGTGGGATGTTTGGAAAAGATGTGTTAACAAATCCTTGCTGTTTGACAGCATTTGGAAAATACTTTTTAAACAATGACATTTTCATAGGAGGGGTGAGAGGGGGGGGGCTAATATCTGTCCTCAAGTTTAGTCAAGTCAAAGTTTTTTATTGACAGTTCTGATATCTGCAAGACGGACATCAGAATCAAAATGGCGCTTATCTCTGACCCACGGTGCAACTCTATCTTATCCAATAGGGACACTCCACTGAATGTACACAAAGTACAGTCTTAGTAGCGCCTATACTGCTCAACCTTAAAAAAAACAGTTGCATAGTATACATACTATTTTGTCACTCAGGAAGAAGCTTTCAGAAGTTTGACCAAAATAACCCTGGTGACTCATAATGACGTCATATGTGTCCTCCTGTGTTGCATTGCATTGTGGGAAATGTAGGATCCAGCTTGACCCCAAAGTCATGATATCGATTTGGATCGTTCATTACAAAATCTTTCTAAGAAAAATCTCCAAACTTGATGGAATGTAATCACTTGAGTGTCCACTTTTTTTTTAAGATAATTTTTGTTGGCATTTTCAAGCTTTATTAGATAGTAATAAAGTTTAGATAGTACAGAGTTGAAATGGGGTTGACAGAGAGAGAGGGGGAATGACCTGCAGTAAAGGTCTACGGGTCGGATTTGATTGCCTGTACTCACCTAACAATCAGGGTGATGTATCCTCTATGACCCGACTGTCCAGTTTGGGAACAAAACTTGTGTAACTCCTTTTATATCCAATGTTTCAACTGAGGAAAGTTTCAGTAAAATGTTTCTGTTTTCTCCTTTTCATTGTGGGAAAGATGATAAGGACAGCACTCCAAGTTTAGCTGATTTATTTAATTGCCACACAGACTTTTCGGGCCATACACTCTTTCATTGGGTTCTAGGTTATGGGCCTAGAAATCAAACCAAATGATCAAATCACATCCATCCCAACAGGGGGAGTCCCAAGTACATGTAGGTCACTAACAGTATACTGTACTGAAATCTCATTGGTAGGTCCCATAAAATTAAATCTTGCATTGAAAAAATGAAATATGGGGGTCGGGGGTCGGGGGGGTGGGTGGGTGATCTGTGGTGTAGCGTATAGTGGTCCTCTTAACAGCAGACCCGGGTTCGATTCCGGCCCGGGTCGTTCTATAGTGAAGGAATGAAGCGTTACGTCTCAACTGTTTAATACATTTATATTGGGCTTCTCAGTAGACTAAGTAGACTTATGTAGCAGTTACATAACAGTTGTAGTTTCCCAGTTTTATTGAACGCATCACCAGAGCTAAAAACAAAAAGGAAGTTCAATTTTTTTTTTGAAAGTAAGACTAGTCTTCTGTTTTCTAAGTTAAGATACTCAATTCATTTTCTTCTTTACGATTTGCGGGAGAGAAACTAATGTGAAGTTTGTGCATGATAGGGCTGCACTCACCAGGCATTTTATATGTTTACTTTAAAATACTGTTAGTAACTTCTATGTGATTGTGTCTCCCTCTGTTGGGATAGATGTGTGTCAAGTGGGTTGTTGTGGCTTGAGCGCGTTGTATCCTTTATATCTATAGTTGCATCATAGTTTTGTTTCGTTGTAGAAAACAGACTTGATCCTGTGTCTGAAGTCCTTGTAGGCCAACTTTACATTAGCCCTGCGACATCCGGGTATTTTTAACCATACTAAATCTGGCCACAAGAATCGGGACATCCTAAATATTTTTTCTACCAAACTAAATAGTTGATAGTATGGGTATTGGAACGCAGCCTCTGTCATCCATTGTGTGTCTGTAACTGTGCACTGGGGTTAATCCTCCTGGTTCCCCAATGCAGAGTTAGTCTTCTTGACAAAGTGTGAAGGTCTTCCATCACCAATGCCGATATGAGAAAATCACTTCAGGTTCTGTTGGTAAAAAAAAAGAAAAAGGATTTAGCATTAAGAGCAACTGTGAAAGCATCTTAGTACACTTTTAAAGGTTGAGTCAGACATTCTGGAGAACGCTGTGACCATCTCCTCAGGATCTGCAACCTGTCCATACGTGTGCTCTGAATAAATCAATGTATTAATACACAGCATAGGCTCTGTAAACTGGTAGGTTGCCATAGCTACGGTGGGCCTCCTATGTGTACACACCCTTTGTACAAACTTATTGACTTTGTTTGTCATTTGGCTGATATACAAATCCTCAAGACCAGGAAATGCCTCATCAGATCCTGACTATGATCCTGTTTACTCTGTGTGTGTGTGTGTGTGTGTGTGTGTGTGTGTGTGTGTGTGTGTGTGTGTGTGTGTGTGTGTGTGTGTGTGTGTGTGTGTGTGTGTGTGTGTGTGTGTGTGTGTGTGTGTGTGTGTTAAATCTGGTCGTGAAAAGTGCTAAATGACCAGTAATGAACAGTCAACCAAGTTTTTCTATGGGAACCTATAGAAACATGATACTAACCAGCCATTAAATTAGGACTCCTCATATCCATGTAGCCTATATTTGTAATCCTTTCTGTTTATAGTAAATATGCAACATAGTAAAATGTGTATGTGTAGGCTTAGTATAGAATATTGTGTGTTCAGCCAACATAATAAATGCACGTGTTTAACCAAAAGAGCGCACAAACAAACTACAGAAAGATATGATAGTTATGATATGATAGTCAAGGACTTCAAGCTCCGTACAAAATCTCAAGGACTTCAAGCTCCGTACAAAACTGTCAAGAGTGAAATGAACGTAGGCCTACCTGTTACATCCAAGACGGTGTCAGTGAGCAAATAAATCACTGTCAAAGTTTCCAGTACTAATCAATCGGACCAAAGAAATGAAAAATAAATAAAAACGAAATTTCTAACTGAGTATAGGCTTCCTCAACTAAGCAGCAGCAACACTTTCTGTTTCGTCTGAAGGGAAACAACTCCCGCCCTCCCACAAACCAGTTTAAAAATAACAGCGCTATATCAGCATGGTTCAATGGGTTTGTTATTGCCTTCATGTGTTACTAAGCTACCATAGTGGTGAGTGCAATATTTTGCAATGTTGCGACTAAAAACAGTACAGGCACAATATGCGCACTACTCAGACTCATTTTTCTTTCTCATGTTCTGACTCACTTTCTCACTTCTGACTGTGAATTTAAAATATAGGGCCCACGTGGTTTGACATAGGCCTAAAATAGCCCTACTTCATTGTGCTTTGGCAGATGATTACCACTAGCCTATACACTCGGTTATCCTAAATTGCCTCAGGCTTGTAGTAGACCTATTAGTTTCATACATTATGCAGTGTACGTGTAACATGGTCAGTTATTTACTGGTTACATATTATATTATCATTACAAACTATTGTGAAACCTGATGTGTTTTTCTCCCTATTTTAGTTAGTCAACAAAGCTCCTACGTCACTTTCAGGGTCGCCCTACGTGTATAAAATACTTTTCCCGCCATTGCCTCTTCCCATTGTTATCGAACTAATGCAGAGGTAAGCGGAATTGTTCAGGTGCCCCGATTTAGCCTATATGTGTTAGCTTAAACATAGCCTATTGAACTTTAAGCTAGCTCTTTTACGTGTGTTGTTTAACTTGTTAGGAGCTAAAGCTAACGGGATTACTCACTGATATTTTGTTTTTATTTTACGTGTGTCAGGTATATTTTCATTATAGTAATATGCCCATTGTTATTGAACTACTGAAGAGTATGTCAGAAAATAAACGGAGATCGCCTCAAAATATATTCTGTTAGCCTTCCCTTGGGCATTCAATCACACTACACAACGCAGAGAAACCGACATCACTAGCTACACCGGTATAAGTTCACACTGACATTGCAGTGAGTGCGATATTATCTAGTTTTATACGAGGCTAATATCCAGCAGCATACTCTGAGGCAAGTTTAAATGTCCTGGTACAGTCGAGAGTGAAGGAAAATAGTCTTTTTTTAAGAATGTAATTTATCATTTAATGGCAACTCTGTAATTGTCTCCCTCATTTTTTATACAGGCAGAAATTGACCAACTGTGTTTGACTCATGGTTCAAAAGTGTTTAGCATGAATTTGTTGTGAAATTAAGTCAACCAGGATGCGTGAAGGACAGAGTTTCCAGTCAGGAGGTAAAGTTTATAAAGTGATATTTATTTCACCAAAAAGCAGAATAGATGGCTCCGCACAGTTAAGCGTGCACGGTCCTTAACATGAGAAGTCAACCTAGAGTTAAGTTCTCAAAGAAAAGGCGCTTAGACAATATTGCGCATAGTATATATAGGGATTCCTCTTGTGAGGTCCCATAGGTCAAAATCAAAACATGATGCAGGCGGGGCGTATTCTACTGTACGTGGCCTGGGTGCGAGCACTGAGTATGGCCACTCAAACCGGCTCTCTCTCTTCCAGGGTTCATCTTCCTCTTCTTATCAGTGATGATGTGTGCATGTTGTCGAGGTGCATAAAGAGGGGGCCCTTTGTCAATCTAATCTCTAAGTGTGTGTGTGTCCGTTCTAAGGTCAACCAAAGTTCTTTCCACGTTTCACTTCTGCAACCTTACAGTGCTATGGGTCAGTATAAGTTCTACATGTGTCAGTTCTCTAATTAGTGTGTGCTTAGGGTCAATCAGAGTTCCCTGAGAGTATCACTTCTTCTTCAGTGTGCAGCCAGCCGAAATGAAACTGTCTGGGGATTCAAACTCTCTTAATAATTCTCACTCAATCAGGGGCCTGCTGATTTAAAGCTATTATGTATAATATGTGTGTTATTCTAGTGCCTGTTGATTAAAGCTATCATGTGTAATATATGTATTATGAGTGGGCATCTCTAAAAGTTAATTTTCTCTACAAATCCCCCTTTCCACGCCTGATAGGTGTGGAATAAATTTTAACTTTTAGTGTGCCTAATGCAAGCTAATGCTAAATTCTGAAAAGCTAAAAGGCGGATAGAGCTTAAAAGGTAAGATCAACCTGGGGAAAAGAATCGAGGTTAGTCTCAGGATTGTCAATTTCAAAGTTCTGAGCTAACAGAGGATAAGTCCCTGCATCATAAGGCGGGGGACCTTGCTCCTTGGTGAGTGCTGTGGTGATTAGCCTAGTGACCATAGTCCTAAGGAAAGGAATGCAGCAACAACCACAAGAGACCATAATTCCAACAAACACAGCTAGGGACATAAGGACAGACATGATTAGAGACTTCCATTTACCAAAAGCGGAGTTTAACCAATTGCTAAAGGGATTGTCAATTCCAGTGTTGTCATGAGCTACAATCCTGGATATCAACCGCCTGCCCCCGCAATACCAGTACAGGCCGTTGCGGGCCCAGGGGCCAATAACAGAACCACTGCTTGTGGAATTACACCAGTCCTGAGGGACACGGCCTACATTTAAAGTGGCAGAGGTGGAAGTGAAATTGAAACAGCGATATCTATTGGGCACCCCCTTTAGTGGGGAAAATACCCCTGTTTTGGTGTTATTAGGTAATGGTGGGAAAATGGCAGCCAAGGTGCTGCAGTTTGATGGAGTAGCCTCCCTAAATAGTCCCAACATGCATGAATAACCTTTTCGGTCGGTGTCTGGAAAAAGGGGTGCAGGATTAGTGGTCAATTGTGGTCGTGCACTAGCGCAAGCAATACAGCCCTCCATGTGCTGATCCTGGGCAGACTGGATAACCCAGTTTAACCAGACATTGTTATCCCCATAACCTGTGCTCATTTGGAGGATAGCCTGTGGTGTCAAGTCTTTAGCTATCACATGCATAGTACCTGAATCGGGATCAGGGGGTGGGGGCCTAAGGGTTGCAGTGGTATTGGTCCCTACCTTCCTCCTGTAGTTAGCAGGGTTTTTTTTACCTGAATCCTGAATTGCCCCTTTGGGTCGGTCCCCGTCTCCCACCCACCCAGCACGTAGATTCTGGAATCATATAGCCTAGGGTTAGACAAAGTTAGAAACAGGGGGTTACAATGATTCTTAGCACATGTGGTTAGTCGAGTTCCCTTTGAAATGGACAATCTTCCCTTTATTAAAGATTTAGTCCCTCCTCCCCAGTCTTTAGGACCCGTGTTAGCAACCACAGACTTCCACTGTCTACATTGCAGATCAGGCCCATACCGGCCTTTCTCTCTGTATACGTTGGACCCTTCAGTAGTACAAACATATTTTTCAGACCAGGCCCAGGCCTGCTCTCTCCCATGGCACTGGACCACGTCACAGAAATCAAACATGGCTGTGGCAGTTACACCTTCAATGAATTCGAGTACAATTCTACTGGACTCAGTTTTTTACTTTAACGTTCTGATTAGTGGTGTCTGCTTCTCTCTTTCTACGGGGTAATTTGATCGGTGTCTGATTTATGTGAGCAGTGTCATTAGCTTGGTGGGAGGTGGCAATGGTGGAGGAATTGTTATCAGTTTTACCATTGTGATCCCAAGGTTCAAGACCCCACATCAGTAAAATTATGCACATTGCAAAAACAATCCCACCACCCGCTAACTGTCCCCACCCCAAACCTATGTCCTTAAGGGACCTTCTCCTGCTCCGGGGCGGGGCCTCCTGCTCCGGAACCCCCATTAGTCTGTTCATTGTTCTCCTCATCTCTCCCTCCGTCACCTCTCTCCTCCGATTCTCCACCATTTAAATTTGCCAAATCTAGTCTTACCTCCGCAAGTGTGCGGGTAGGAGGCGGGGCTGGGGCACAATGTGTTAGGTGATGCCACGGGGCGCCTGATTTGGCTTTGACCTGGACCGAGTGTGAAGTAACCTCCTTCACTTCGTACGGACCGGTCCACCTAGGGTCAGTCCACTTTCTCCTGTGAACCTTGACCCTGACCCAGTCCCCTACTTTGAGTCTTGCTAGGAGTTGCCTCCCGGTACAGTCTGCTGCACCTGTTTAACACAAAGCTTGAGACAAACAATTAGTACAGACAACAATTAGCACAGACAAACGATTAACAGTTAATTTGCCAGACATCAGAAGAAGGTTCATGACCTCCCTCCTCTCATGTCCTTGGCTTAGTGTGAGTGTGAGAGTCTGTATGTGTATGTGTGTGTATGTGTCGCTCCTGGAGATGTTGTCATTGATATGGGCCTGCATAATCTTAACCCTTTTATACCATGAAGTATTGTAAAACTCAATAAAACAATAATAAAAACACTGGAAAAGAAAAACTTAACCTACTGAAGTCCCTCAATAGTCCCTTAATATGGACAAATGTAAAACCTTAATGATACCAAAAAGAATGAAAGTAAAACAACCTGTGGATTTATTTAAAGACCTAAAACCTAAGGAAAAATGCTCATCCTTTTGCAAAGGGTAAAACAAAAACAGTCTGTTATTAAAGTCAAAAGTATCCTAATGTGCTTCAAGGGTCAATTAAGTTAACCCACAGCACCTACTTGTTATCTAATTTGTAATGGCACAAGGGCAATCACTTAAGTAAGGTTCAAATAAACTAATCACTGCCTGAATAAACCTGAATTCAAAGGGGAAACACAGGGCCAAATAAAAGAAATAAAACAAAATAAATAAATCCAGGGGAGAGACGATGGGGCCTGGCAATAGACTAGCAACTCTAGAATGTCATTGTCTCTGGTGGGTTTGAGCAGTGGTTCTGCATTTTGTGGGCAGAACTGGCCTGTAGCAGGTACAGGGGATTCATCAGTCTTCCTTTTGTGATGCATAATCCAGTGTATTTACTTTTCACTTCTATCGTATTAGTCCATGGCGTCCACATCGCTGGCTGTGGGATATTGATCACGTAGCACTTTTCATAGTTCATTGTGAAACACACACAGTGAGGTGTTTTCAGAGCTCTCTGATGCTTGCACAGAGAGAAACACTTGTGTCTGTAGTGTCTATAATTCTATTCCATGCAGGCGGCATGGACAAACTGTATTCTATTATCCGGTGGTACATGTGGGCTTCAGTTGTGGCCACATGCAGCGGGTCTAGGGGCAAAACAGGTTGAGAAGACTGTCCCCTCTTCTTCTGGAATTCATGCAGCGTGTTGTGGCTGGAGGCCCAGAAGGGTTATCTTTAATGTCTGTGACAGTGGTTAGGGGTGATTTGGAAGTGGTCAGGCACCCAGAGGCTTCTTCCTCTTTTTCTTTCAGATGCTCCACAGTTCTTTGCAAATCAGTATCAGTATCCTATCCATCGGTGGAGGTCACAGTGTCATTCACCATGTGGCTGTTCAGTCCTGAGTCTTTGCTCAATGTCCAATACTTGTCCCATCTTTAAGATCCTTAGGCAGTATAGGGAAGTTTGAGCACAGCTAAGGAATGTTCGGGGGAGGGATGAGGTCAGGGATCATCCTGCTTGTCCATCTCCATGTTGAGGACTGTTCATCTTTGTGGCAGGTCAATAAAAATAAAAGTGTTCCCCCTATGAATGTTAATCATTAAGTACTATAGAGAAACTAATCCGCCTAAAACTAAGTTATCCTGCCTTTGCAGTGTAACTAGCTTTAAGAACCACACAGCTGAAACTAGAGAAGGAGAAAAGAAAAAATTAACAAAACCAACATTAATTACTTTGCAATTGCTCTATTCGTGAAACGTGCATCTTGAGAGGACACAATAGTATCCGGGCCTTTCAGGCTACACCCAGTGTTCTTCATGCCCTTGCACATTCCTGGCCTTAGTGATAAGGGAATAGACTGACTGAGTGTCTGGCTACTTTTCCCTCTTTTTATTTTCTCTAAAAGAAAATAAACAATAATTTCAGAACACACCTTTACTTTTTAAACATCAAAAGTTAGCCCATATCAAGACACTAATGCGTCTGTGGAGTACCTTTAATTTGAGATATTTGAAAGCCTTAAAGGAAAACAAGAAGTAAACAAAAACAAAACAAAAAACTCAGTGCACCTTTAATTTTGCATAAGGTTAGGGCAGATTCAATTTTTTTTTTTTTTTTTTCGGAAGAGAAACCTCAGAGTCTGGTTTCTAACTGAATTTACACCAGTGCCATATAAGTAAAGGACACAATCGAAATAACTATAAGGGATTATACACGTAAATTAAACCTTTTAAACCGATAACAGTTATTAGCCTTGCTATTAGTTCCACCATTGCGCATACCAACGAGAACAACTCCCAGGCTTGTGTGTGTGTTATGTGAGTTTGAGGTAGTAATTCTTTTGTTAGTATCTGAGCTGAGGTAAACAACAGACAACATGCATTTATACAGCGTACAATTAGTGAAATGCTGGTGTAGAGGCAGGAGAGTATATAAGACGGTTTCCTATGCAAAATTACTCAAAAACAAATTTTCTACACAGGAAAGCAACTCAGAATACAGAGATCGCATTAAACAAAAATATTTTCCCTAAAACGAAATAAAAGACCAATCAACAGTCCATTGTTCAGCCAAACCATATCAAACAAAAACCTTTTTGTAAATAGTACTGTCCCTTTAAATAAACAGACAGCGCTGCCTTTTATGATTGATACAACAAAACTTTCACATGGGTTCAAAATAAGCAATATACAACAAAACCCTTCACATGGGTTCAAAACAAGCAATATACAACAAAACCCTTCACATGGGTTCAAAACAAGCAATATACAAAACACTTAACTCTTGTGTGTGCGTCAGTATGTATGTCAGTGGGTATATGTGTGGGTGTGTGTGCGTGTATGTGCGCGGTGTGTCCTTAGAGGATGTGTGTGTGTGTGGTGTAAAAATGGACAGGGACTAACTGTATTCTTCGAATAATTGCGGCTTTCCCAATTAAGCTAAAATGGCACGGTAAGGCCTTACTTTCGCACAGATAGCATCATTAGGAGCAGTTCCTTAGAGGAAATTATAAGAGTGAATACTTCCCACAACACGGCACAGGCCGAAACAACAGTAACTAGATCCACACCCACCATAGGCTTGTCCAGTAGATCTAAAACCGATACTAGTAACTAAACTCACACCCACCATAGGCTTTTTTCAGTGAGCTCAAAACTATACACTCAAAACACGGCGCAGGCCGAAAAGCAACTAAACTCACACCCACCATAGGCTTTTTTCAGTGAGCACAAAACTATACATGCGAAGTACCTCAATTATGTACAAAAAAGAAATCAAAACATTGCCATACATTCATCAATTAAAATTAACCCATTCAATCACATACGTGCACACTAGACAAGATTATTTTACGAAGTCACCGACTCTGCTGATATGATTGTTTTACAATTACTTAACAACTACGTATTCAAACTTACTCAGTAACCTGATCACTTATTTAATAGACTACTATGTGCAGGGCTTTAGTTAAATAGGTTCTGCTTACCTTTAAATTGTGAGCGCTCTTAGTGATCAGGTTCCCGAGGTCAGTCTGAAGACGGCAAAAAGTCCACTGGAACCCTCGGCCCAATCACGCCAAGTCCTGGGACAAAAGGAGGAGAAAGTAGTTTAGAAACTGTTTTTCTCCAAGTATGATCTTAAATAACCATCCTCACGCTACCAAATTTGTTGTGAAATTAAGTCAACCAGGATGCGTGAAGGACAGAGTTTCCAGTCAGGAGGTAAAGTTTATAAAGTGATATTTATTTCACCAAAAAGCAGAATAGATGGCTCCGCACAGTTAAGCGTGCACGGTCCTTAACATGAGAAGTCAACCTAGAGTTAAGTTCTCAAAGAAAAGGCGCTTAGACAATATTGCGCATAGTATATATAGGGATTCCTCTTGTGAGGTCCCATAGGTCAAAATCAAAACATGATGCAGGCGGGGCGTATTCTACTGTACGTGGCCTGGGTGCGAGCACTGAGTATGGCCACTCAAACCGGCTCTCTCTCTTCCAGGGTTCATCTTCCTCTTCTTATCAGTGATGATGTGTGCATGTTGTCGAGGTGCATAAAGAGGGGGCCCTTTGTCAATCTAATCTCTAAGTGTGTGTGTGTCCGTTCTAAGGTCAACCAAAGTTCTTTCCACGTTTCACTTCTGCAACCTTACAGTGCTATGGGTCAGTATAAGTTCTACATGTGTCAGTTCTCTAATTAGTGTGTGCTTAGGGTCAATCAGAGTTCCCTGAGAGTATCACTTCTTCTTCAGTGTGCAGCCAGCCGAAATGAAACTGTCTGGGGATTCAAACTCTCTTAATAATTCTCACTCAATCAGGGGCCTGCTGATTTAAAGCTATTATGTATAATATGTGTGTTATTCTAGTGCCTGTTGATTAAAGCTATCATGTATAATATATGTATTATGAGTGGGCATCTCTAAAAGTTAATTTTCTCTACAAAATCAACTGTAGTTTACCACAAACACGTGTGAAATAAATTATTGTTAAAATAGTAGGCCTATTGCTTACAAACCGGAAAATGGACGTTTTGTAACATAAGCCTATTCTAGTTAGCCTAAATATAGTTTTATTTAGTGTCATCTAAGTTTCCCTCATCAATTTGGCCGTGCATCTAGTTTGCTAAAGTCTAAAAAATAAAAATAAATCTCAAAAAATTGCTCCTTTTTGGAAAAACTATTTAGAGCTGTCTATTGTGCTGATGACCTCCCTCTCTACGCATTCACTCTGACGTCATTTATCCATCTTTCATCTGATAGTAAAGGAATGACAAGTGTTACGTTTCAACTGTTAAATATATTTGTATTAACCTTCTTATTTAGCAGTTACATAACAGTTGTAGTTTCCCAGTGTTATTGAACACATCACCACTTCACTAGAGCAAAAACGAAAGTAAAAACCTTTGATTTTTTTTTCGAAAGCCAGTCAGTCAGTCTCGTCCTTCCCTGTGTACAGGAAACATGGATCCACTTTTGTAAATGCAGATAGGTTACTCAATTAATTTAGCAACTTTATCTGGTAATAGATCAGTAGTTTTACTTTTTTGATTAAGTTTATTTAGTTAGTTTTTTCTGCCATGGCCCGCAGACTGTTCCTATTCGTTGCCGCCATGTTCTCCTGTTGCGCAAAGCTGGATGAAGGTTTGTATATTTCTATCTATACTATCTATTCACATTACACATGCAGGTATTGTTCAGAGTGTAGCGGATAGATCTCGTCTTAAGTGAAGTTGGGGAAGATCAGCTAGTCGAGACTTTAAAAACTGTTGATTGACAACAGAACAGTCGTTTACCCAATTGTTAAGACGTTAATTATTGGGTCAGTGGTTTTGATTAGGTTCAGTCCACTATGTGGTTCAGGCAAGCGGACGTCACGAGCGTCAGTGGCTGGCAGCCGATGCCGAGCTCCCCTCCACCCCCTGTTTCTGTCATCTAATAATTTTGAGTGTATAGTATTAGGGCTATTTCTGCTAAATGGAGCAAGTTTATCATACATTGGCGGACATTTCAGCATAGACCTATTGCATCCTAAGTACAAAATTACGAATGAGTTATTGATGAAATGTATAGAAGCCTCTGAGTTTATATGGCAATGCTCAGTAAACCAAGCAGAATATCCCACTGTGCAACTTTTAATCGACAATACATTTTCAAATATTATTATGGCAGACAACACCGTAAGCAGGCTTTTGTAGGTAGAGTCAGTGATCCTGGAGAATGCTTGTAGTCAATAACTTTTTGTCAAAATCTGTGAATACCTAAACAAGATCTGCCAACTGTCTGTAGCCTACTGTGTGCACACAAGAAAACATCTAGTGTTGTAGACTCTGTAAACAGGCATGTTGCTAGCTGTGGGCCTCCTTTGTTTACATATCAGTTTAGGTTGTGTGTGTTAGCACAGGATTTGTCACTGATTTTAACAACAATCATTCTTGAGAATAGCTGACTCTACCTTAAAATATAGTCTACACGTTTGTTTTTCGTTTTAAGGCAACCATCTAAAAATGTGCAACGAGAAGTGCTTTTCACTGCAGCGCCTAGTAGGATTGTTTTGGTCTCATGTGGTGTTTGTTGACTATAAGGAAAATATGATACTCGTCTGGATCCAGATTCCCTTAACTCAAAGTTTTTTGTTTTTTCTCCCCTAGAGAATGTTAACCCAATGAAGATCTACTCCTCTGTTGGCGAAACAGCCGTCCTGCCCTGCCAAACCGATATCTATGAACGCCTCTTAACCGTGGAGTGGTCCAAGGATGGCAAAATTGCCTTAGTGTATCGGGACGGACGTGAGACCTACCAGGACAAGGATCCTTACTACAAGAACAGGACAAGCCTCGTCAGGAAGAAACCAGTGAAAGGAAACATCTCTCTGAGGATTTCCAATGTGCAGCTGTCAGATAACGGAGTATTCATTTGCAAGACGATATGGGAGAGAGTGGAGAAGGTTGTTAAAGTGGAACTCATTGTGGGTATGTACAATCAAATGTATTCCAATTCAAGGAATAGTTCAACATTTAGAATATTTAGCTTTGTAAATACGCAAGTCCCAACAAGCACACCGCAGCGTTTAGTGATGTTGTAAAGTGTATCTTTAGACCTGCTTCCCGTGACTACCAGTGTTTCAGCTAAGCTAACTTGGATGAGCGACCTTTGCCCATTTCTACATCAAAAATGCACGTACAGATACAGGAACGGTTGCTGTCGCCTTTTCTTGAAAGGGAGAGCGAGGCCAAAGCTTAAACATATTTAACTATTCCTTTTTAAAAGCTATTCAGCTGAATTGTAGTCTCCTAAAAGTGTTTTCTGATACTTTTTAAAGTTTTTTTTAGGTTTTATCAACAAACCCATAGCTACTCCTTTGAGAGAACTGCTGCTACAACCTATCTATGGGACACAGTGAATGCTCCAGCCAGATCTGCAGCTTACCATATAGTGCCAAAGTATTTTTGGCTTGTAGCAGTAACTTCCTGGAGTCACCAATAGCGCCGGGCAATTTTTCAGAACTGCTCATACTACTGTAAAACATCTTGTCATGATCACATGTGGTTTTTGTAAACTTTTAGCTAGGTTGGATGTTTTCAAATTTCTAGGAAAGTGAATAAGAATTCCTAACATGTCCATGCCTTTACTGTTTCTTGGTGACCTCGGTCTGTTTCATTCACATACTGTATGTGTGAATGATCTTATGATCAGATATATAACTTTGAAGATCTGTAACCTTCGCAAAGCCCAGATAATATTGCTTACTGTGGTATTGTTTAAGCAACTGAACATTTGGAGTAGTCTCTTAATTTTTTCAAGCGCTGTATATACAGTATTTACATGTAGAAGACAACCATGATTTCCTACTCTCTGATGCCAATGTTGGATGTAAAGTTCAAATGTCTTGTTTTCATAGGTGCAGTTTCAGAGCCAAAACTCTCAGTAGTTCCCTCTGTGGATGGTGGAGTGACTCTGCAGTGTGAAGCAAACTGCTGGTTCCCGGAGCCGGAGATTACATTTCTTGATGATCAGGGAAACGTCCTCAAAGCTGAAGAGCCAAAGATTTATCAAAATTCCACCGGGTGTTTCACGGTTACAAGGAGAGTGACTCTGCCGGCTGCTACCAACAGGTTGGGTTTCAGTTTTATACTCAGACTTATGATCTATGTATATCTATGTATATTTACCTCAGCCAACTTCTGTCCAGTCTAAACTTGTGTCTTTTCATCACAGGGTCACCTGCCAAGTTCACCAGCAACAGACAAACCAGACCAGAGCCGCAGATTTACAGATTTACATACCAGGTAGAAAAGCTTGAACAATCCACTAGAAAGATTGACTTAATGCTTGACCACATTTCAACCCACGTAATTATATATTTCTTATCTGGAGGAGATTACTAAGACTTACATTGTGACTTTTATAGGGTTCAATGCTTAGTTTGGTGAAATAGGCAGCACTTGTTTAGCATGGAGTGCATGTAGAAAGCAGTCTTTTTGGAGTATATGATATTTCTGAAATATTTTCTAATGTACAACTTATCCTTTCAGAAAACTTCACAAGCTCGTGCACTGCATCCAACTTGATAGTTGCTGCATTGATCATCTTTTTATGTGTATTACTTTTTATCCCCGTACAAAGGAAATACGGCATCTGTGGTAAGTGAAACACCAACACTAAGTTTTGATTTTTTTGAACATGTTATTTGTTCCTAGTCTCCTCTTTCCTTAAGAAACGTAACCTATCAAAGTCTTGTTTTGTCCAATCAACAGTCCGAACCAAAAAGTTCTACTATAACCTAAGACAAAGGGAAGCAGTAAATGCTGAACATGTAGATGTTGAAACTACTGATTGTTTGCACTGTTTATTGACTTGAAAGGTCACATATGATGCTCATATTAAGGTTCAAAATTGTAATTTTGGTTTCTACTAGAAACTGTTCTCATGGTGTAGTGTTTGGTTTGGTTGGTAGTGAGGGGGGCGTTCAGCCTTATGACATCATAAGGGGAGAGTAATCTGACTTGGTGTTTTTCAATACAGTTGGAGGTGGATAAAAAAAGAGAGGGTTGGATTGTTCTCATACTTTAGGAGTCTCAAGTCTACTAGTGGACCTTCAAGTTAATCGATTATCAAAATTGACTTTCAGTTGTACTTTGTTGGCCACATGGTCTATGATGTTCGTCAACATATTGTGTTCAAACTAAAAGTGGCAAAGTGCAATAACTGTGTGCGTCTTTTAGAAAGATTTTATTTGAGAATCTTGGTGGCTTGAGCTGTAAGTAGGCTGGTGAGCCAACTGCAAACACCAGCAAAAGTACAAGAGAATCAAAGCTTTGACAGGAAATAATCTTTTAAGGTGAAGGAGACACAGGACTCGAGTAATTGAGTTTAATGGCAAACGGCAGCATTGGTAATGAGACATTATATATAATGAAATGAAACAAGTGCTAACAAAACTTATTTTTGTGGTCACACAACAGGGGGATGTAAATTAGCAGAAGTACTCAGAAGATCAACAAACAGGAGTACAGCAGTTGAGATTCCAGAAACTGATGTGAACTCAGGAAACCAGGATGAGGTCATCAATGATAAGCAGAGTCCTGCTGTGAACCAGCATCACCAGCTTCCCAACGTCAACAATCCAAAACCACCCACTCCAACCAACACCATTCCTCCCATAACTAACATCTCACCCCAAAACAGAGATTCAAAACCTCTTTCAACTGATGACACTGATGTGCCACCCAGTTCTCCCTCAGCATCTACTTCAGAGCAATGGCATGGGGTCCACTCCATGTCTCTGTCTCGTCAAAAAAAACGTCTAAGCACCCTTTCATCCCGGTCTAGTGTGGATAAGGACCCTGAAGCTTCAAAGCATCTGCTGCCCCAAGATGCTGAAATCTGAGGTGAACCACTCAGCCGGGATAAAAATGTTTAACCTTTCGGGACTATGCAGCTGGTGCTAACTAAGTAATCTGCAGGTGCAAAAACAAAAAGTCACACATTTCTTTTCCTGAGAGACTTTCCTATTGCCTTCGAACAAAGTGGAGATCTCCAAGTCCAATCGCTCAATTGTGGGAGCTTCTGTCTATGCCATTATTGCCCTATGATCTAGATGATTCATTGTTTGTTTACAAGCTTTTTTTAAACCCCCTTTCTTCCATATTCTGATGCTCGGTGTGAACTTCAGCACATGTCCTTTCTGTGCTGTACTTGAACATATCTTACATGTTTTTAAAGGGTGGGTTTTTCTACGGGGGAAAACTTTTTTTACAATAATTTTAAATTGTGTCATTATGTCAATGGTTAAGAGAATAAAATGTTACCACTTTAACACAACAAACTGTAGCACGTTTGTATGTTATACAGTCACACCTAATGCATTCTACCAAACCCTGGCAGCAACACTAGAAGTAAGTCGCACAGTTCAACTAAAAGGCTGCATAATACTAGTGACAACAAAGTTAATAGTATTAAGTTGTTCAAACTAGATTTAGAGCTAAACATTACAAAAAAGGAGCATGGGGGGAATTTTTTTAATGTTTTAAATACTTTATTTTTAGATTTTAGTTTTTTCAAACAAAAGACAAAATAAAATAAACAACTAACTTGGCGTACTCTTCATAAACGGTTTCTAAGGACATTGTTCAGACTAAAGGTAAACGTGAAGCAAAGACTATGCGATCTCCAGGCGGGGTTGAGAAGAGATGTACGAGTTCTTGCCCAAGAACTTTTGCATTTAAAAAAAATAGCTGTTGTGAAGGAGTTAACTAAATCTCTTAAATCATTAATATATTCATTTGGCATAGATTTTCAACAAGTGCATTCAACTGTCTTTTGAACAAGAGATGGATCGTCACAAAGATGGAAACAAATGGTGATTGTAAGGGCAAAGGGTCAGTCACGTTTCCACTTTTGAAATGAGTAGTTTACTAGTTTAACATATTCAAATTTTTTGCTGAGAGTTCGATGAGAACACTCATATCACACTCATACAGTAGCATTGTGGTTTTATGAGCTGTCTAGGCTATAGACCAGACTTCAGGCTTGAGTTGGTGTGAAAGGAGTGACTTAAAAAAGCCCCTGTAAACCAAAACCACATAATCCTTCTAACTATGACGTTTAGGGAGTAATGTACAATATCTGCAATATGTTTTGGTTCATTATTTGGCGGTAGGCCTTGTTAACATACATAAGAGTACCAGACTTCAGCCACTAGATGTCATGAGTGCATCAGTTTAATAATTGGAGTTATGGCGTTTTGTTGTCCACCATCAATATCTTGCTATGTGATAAGGAGGCGCTATTTCTATCAGTCATATTTACTTACTGTTAAAACAACCTTCTCCCCAATCACTGTGTATCTGTGAGGCTCTTAATTAAGTCACTGTCTTTGAACTCCAGCAGAGGTGAATTAGTTTAATATATTTATTATCCACTTTATTTAAGGGACACTTCACAGCCACAGTGAGTTTTATTGTAAGATATTTTATTTTTTTTGGTCTTTTTTAACATTGAGTCCACTTATGATGTTTAACCTTGCATTTTATTTTCATAGGTAAATTGATTTGTATGATCCACCCAGGCCCATCAAAGGTAATGTACTTGATTCACAAATATTGCTCATAAGCAGGAAGTTGGAAGTAGAATATTTGCTAATATGTTAAAAGGGCTGAAAATGTGTCCGATAAACTTAAACCCAAAAATAGCTCTTTTTTGGAAAAACTAGTTGGAGCTGTCTATGGTGCTGACCTCCCTCTACGCACTCAATCTGACGTCATTTATCCATCTTTCATCTGATAGTAAAGGAATGACAAGTGTTACGTTTCAACTGTTAAATATATTTGTATTTGTATTTGATCTATAGCAGTTAGACAAGTTAGTTTGTAGTTTCCCAGTTTTATTGAAAGCATCAGAGGCAAAAACGAAAGTAAAAACGTATTAATTTTTTTCGAAAGCTGGTCAGTAAATCTCGTCCTTCCCTGTGTACAGGAACCATGGCTCCACTTTAGTAAATTCTGATAGGATACTCAATTAATTTAGCAACTTTATCTGGTAATAGATCAATAGTTTTACAATTTTGATTAAGTTTATTTAGTTTTTTCTGCCATGGCTCGCCGACTGTTCCCATTCGTCGCCGCCATGTTCTCCTGTTGCGCAAGTCTGGATGAAGGTTTGTATCTTTCTATCTATACTTGTGTTTCTATACTTGTGTGTTGATTTTGCGTCGCCACATAGGACATGTAGGTATTGTCAGAAGTGTAGCGGATAGACCTCGTCTTCTGTGAAGTTTGGGAAAGTCAGTTTGTTGCGTTTGTTTCAAATGAATATAGGCGGGGAATTCAAATGGAAGTAGCCTACAGAATGATGCAAGATTTTAAATGTCGGCCTATGTGCGCGCGTGTGGTAGACTATGACGTGGGACACACGGGACACTTTAAAACCTGTTGATTTGACAACAGTCGTGTCACCATTCCCAATCGTTCAAACGCTGATTAGGTTCAGTTCTTTATGTGGTTCGTCACACAAGCGTCAGTGGCAGCCGATGCCGAGCACATCCCCCCCCCCACCCCGTTTCTGTCATCAGAGAATCAAATCATTGTTAGGATATAGTAGTAGGGCTGATGCTAATAAATCGAGCAAGTTTAGCATACATTGGGGACATTTCCGCATAGACCTGTTACACATTTTTCCGTATTAGCCTATGTGGGATTTGTAAAACAAATATATATAATTAGATTTTCCACTTTGGTTACAAAAAGCAAATAGTGAAATATTTAGGATATAACTATTCTCCTTATGATAACTCTTACACCCATTGGCACCTCAGCTGCCGAAACCACAAACTGACTTTATAAGCAAACAATGCAAGCTCGAAGACAAATGTGTGTGGTGTTTTGCATGAAGTGTGTTTTATTTTTAAATTTTTATTTAACAGACATAATATATATGATATTTTATCGGCATCCCCTAACTCTAACCCCTGTGGGTTTTTTTCCAGGAGAAGCCTCTGGTAAACAGAGGAAGATCTTTGCCTCTGTTGGCGAAACAGCCGTCCTGCCCTGCCAAACCACACTGCCCTGGCACGACCTCTTAACAGTGGAGTGGTCCAAAGATAAGGATAAAGTCAAAGACAAATATCCCTTATTGTATCGGGACGGACGTGAGAGCTTCCAGGACAAGCATCCTGACTTTGAGTTCAGGACACACCTCTTCATGAACGAACTGAGGAAAGGAAACATCTCTCTGAGGATTTCCAATGTGCAGCTGTCAGATAATGGAACATTCATTTGCAAGACAATTTTGAAGAGAGTGGTGAAAGTTGTTCAGGTGGAACTAGTTGTGGGTATGTACAATCAAATATATTCAAGATATGCTAGATTATTGTCTCCCATGCATTTCTAATTGAGGTATTATATTTATACTGTATAACACAACCATCATGTACTACTTAATGACACTGTTGTTGGATGTAAAGTTCAAAGGTCTTGTTTTGTGTTTTCATAGGTGCAATTTCTGAGCCAAAACTCTCAGTAGTCTCCGCTGTGGATGGTGAACTGACTCTGCAGTGTGAAGCAAACTGCTGGTTCGAGAAGCCTTATATATCATTTATTGATTGTCAGGGAAACAACCTCAACAATCAAGGGCCAATGATGGTTGAGGGTTCCAGGGGGTGTTTCAACGTCACGAGGAGAGTGACTCTGCCGACTGCTACAAACAGGTCCAGTTTCAGTTTAATACTAAGACCATGTCCACAGGCGGATATATTAAAAAAAAAACATTTTTCCCTGCTCTGTTTTCCTCTGGTTTTAGGGTCCAGTTGTGATGTTTGCATGTGGACAAAAGACCAAACCGCACCGTAAAAGATACTGTTACATAAATAGCCGTGTATGTCTGGCTAATGTACTGTTTGAACTTAAACTTGTGTCTTTTCAACACAGCTTCACCTGCAAAGTTCGCCAGCTTGAGACAAACCTGGCGACATTCAAAAATTTACAGATTTACATACCAGGTACATTGGAGTTTAAATAATCTGTCTGAATCAACTGCATTACCCAAGATCACCTTAAAGCTACTACGAGTAAAATGGCACGTTGGCGACACCTTTGAACAAAAGCGGTAGTATTTTTACGACACCAGCTGTCGTGAAGCTGTTTTCTAGCTTGTGCCGGACGAGCAAGATTCAAATAATCAGGGAGCAATAGAGTGCATGTCCGTGTGTTGAAAGTGTGAGGGCACCGGAATCTTTTCGGCTCCGTGAGAGTGGTGACACAGCATCAACTAATGCCAGTAAGTGCTAAACACACCTGATTGCAATGAGTTGATGCATTGTCACCTCTGACGGAGCTGAACGAGTCCGTGTCCTCACACAAAGCGAATGAACGAGAGATGGCAGTTAGTTAGTATGGATCACGATGAGGTAATGGGTTTATGTTGTTGTAAATAATGACTATTTCAGATGAATAATGGTCATCTGATGATGCTGGTGAGGCAAAGTAAACTTTGTTTTAGTAGGCTACCGCTCATTCATTTAGGAGTAAACACTGCAGTCTAGGTTCGCTCCGTGAAATTGTCCCACCCGCCTATCACTCTCCCTTTTAGCTTTTCTTCATTGCATTTTCTTTTTTTTCTTTGATGGTTCAGCCCCGTTATCAGTCATTATGACGACAAATAACTGTCTCAAACAAGGCTCCCGCACCCCTTCCCTCACCTGGAGCCATAGGCTTCTCAAATCGCGTTCATGCGCCACACTGAAATCTGCGACCAATGGATATGGATATGTGACCATAGAGCATGCACGCGTGAACCGAAAATCGGAGTGGGTGTACGACCAGATCAAATGCAGTAATAAAAACTATATAAAAACGTCTTTCTTTGCACTGATGGTCTCGTTTGCTGTTAAAGGTAATTTATGATTATGAGAGGAAACATGCGGCTGTTTAAAAGATATTTAAATGTTACTCGTAGCCGCTTTAAAGGTGGAGTCAGAGATTCTGGAGAATGCTTGTTGTCAAAATACCTTTTTGTCAAAATCAACGAACATCCCCTCACGATCCGCTACCTGTACTTACTGTGTGTGTGCTGCAAAATTCCAGTGTTATTACACAGCCTAGGCTCTGTAAACGGGTATGTAAACTAATCAAAGGGTATGTTCTGACACTGTTGAAATATTTTGATCTAATTCAATAATGTTTAGATGTAGTTGAAAAGCCTCCGGAGATTATTCTGAACAGTTTCTGGCAAAAATAATAACATGTTTGAAATGTGTCACATTTCATCCACATACTTTTTTTTTTAAAGATATCTTTTGGGCATTGTTATGCTTTATTGATAGTGTAGAGACAGAGGTGAAATGGGGCAGAGAGGGGAGTGACATGCAGAGAACGACCGCGGGCGGGAATCGAACCCGGGTCTGCTGCTGGGCCCGGCCCAGGGGGGGATGCCCTACCAACTGAGCTAAGGGCGCCCCCTTCATCCACATACTTGTATATTTCTTATCTAGTTTGTATTAAAGGTGGAGGAGTAAGTCAGCGATACTGGAATGCTTGTGGTCAAGATCACTTTTTCTTAATATCTGTGAACAGCTATAACATTACTAGCCTAGGCTGTATATTACACCAGATTGTTTTCAGTGCACACACAGTAATGACAGGTAGCGGATCGTGAGGATATATTCACAATTATTTATTTATGTATTTTCTTGTGTATTTATCATTTCAGCAAACTGCCTGAAGTCCTGCGGTCCTGTGGTTATAGCTCTTGTAGTAGTTGTAATAATAATTATAATTATAATTGGAGTCGTTGCATTTAAACGTCTATGTCGCAACTCTGGTAAGTGAGTCACTTTTTTGTGAAGATGGAAACTTGTTTTTACATATTCAGGTGTTATATCCACAAATTCATCACCAGCTTCTTTAGCCAAAAAGCAAACGGGTAACTCTCTAGATATAAAAACCTTCGCATCGGGCACCTTGTCTTTTTTTAAATTTGAGGGTGACCCGTAAACTTTATCCCTTACTTACTGCATCTTTTGAAATTCAATTGGGAATAAGTTTGTTTGAAGAGTAAAGGACCAGTGTATGTTCACCACTTGATCTGCCAAAGACAGGATGCAGATCCAGTCAAATCACAGTTTGAAAATGTAATAAAAGTGCAAGTGAACATAATAGTCACTTGATGACTGCTTTTAGAGAGCTAAACAGGAATCATCAGATAGATTTAATTGAAGCGCCAATGTTTGACTGTTGGTTTTCTGATCACGCCATTTTTTCCTAGTTTCCTCTATTGTTCTGTCCGAACAATGCTGACACAACAAAAATGGCAGCAATTGTCAATTAGTACAGCATGTAATGAAACGTTATTTTATTCATCTTTAACTGAAATGAAACCAGTGCTAACCAAACATATTTTTCTGTTCACACAACAGGGGGATATAAATTAGCCTCCAAAATAATCAGATCCTTAGTGCCTGAAAGACCAAGCTGAGGGCATCAAATATGTCATCACTGAGCAGCTGAGAAAATTTAATGAACTTAATTTGGACCGTCCTGACAAAGAAGAATTCTTCCGCCAAATCACTGACGAACTAAATCGCCTCAGACCTGAGCAGAGTTCTGCTGTGAGCCGGCATGGCCAGCTTCCCAACCACGACGGTCGGAAACCCTCCACTTCAACCAAGCAGTCCTCCCAAATCAAACCACTTACCCCAGAACAACGATTCAAACAAACAAACAAACTCAACATTCAAGCTTCCTGATCCAGAGAAAAAAAAGCAGCAAGAGGAGGGCCACTTCATGAGCATGTCTGAGTCTCAACGTACAGTACCAGTCAAAAGGTTGGACACACCTTCTCATTCAATGGTTTTCCTTTTTTCTCTACATTGTAGATTAATATTGAATACATCCAGACTATGAAGGAACACCTATGGAAGTATGTAGTCAACAAAAGTGTTAAACAAACCAGAATGATTTATATTTTACATTTTTCAAAGTTTCCATGTTTGGCTTTGATGAAAACTTTGTACACTCTATGTATTCCCTCAAGCTGCTTCATGAGGTAGTCACCTGGAATGGTTTTTTTGACTGGTACTGTAGATACACAGTTTCCGCCCCGTCTAATAACCGCTTCAGTGTTCTGGAAAAATTAACTGAAGATTCAAAACAGCTACTGTCATGAGAATGCGATATGGGGATCATTAAAAATAAATTTTTAATGATTTGAGTTTGATCAAATATCCTAATTGAAGAGCCGCAAGCCTTGCGCTCTCACTGTATTTTTATCAAACAAAGTACGATCAGTGCATTAGTCAGACAATGACAAACTCAAAACTCCAGTATTTAGAAACAACAGCCGCCGAAATTGATAGACAGAATCCAAAAGGAAAAGGAGAGAGACTTGACTTCAGTAGCGGACCTGTGATGCAGCGACGCTTCACCTTAATATACACTCAGACCCACGTGTGTAGGCTTATTTATTAGGTAGGATAGGAAATATAAACTTGCCACCAACCGTAAAGTTTCAGTATTCAGTATTTTACCGACACCATTTTCTTAGGTCATGTGCAAAAATAGATTATTCAAAATAAATATTCCTCTCGAGGACTTCTACCTTTTCTTAGCTTTAGGAGCTAGTTTTTGAGTCCTAAAATTAGGAGTGACGCGCCCCTTATTTTTAAGAGTATATCTCTTATCTATATCGTGATATATCGTATATTGTATCATGAAGTGTGTTGTATCGGAAAGTCTTTGCGACAGAATTTAGCTGTTTTTCTTTTTTGTTCATTTAAAAACAATATTTCCTGAAGCAACGTTGATATGTGATATGATACGATATGATATGCTGTTCTCTTTATGACATTCAGTCATGTGGATACATGTTATTAAGGATTTCTTGTAAATATGATGTCCGTTCTTTGCTTTACTTGAACATATCTTACATGTTTTTAGAGGGTGGGTTTGTCTACAGGGAAAACTTTTTTACAAGCATTTTAAATTGTGTCATTATGTCAATGTTCAAGACAATAAAATGTTACCACTTTGCACTACAAACAGTAGCACGTTTGTGTATTATACAGTCACACCTAATACTTTCTACCAAACCCTGGCAGCAACACTAGAAGTAAATTGCACAGTTCAACTAAAAGGCTGCATAATACTAGTGACAACAAAGTTAATAGTATTAAGTTGTTCAAACTAGATTTAGAGCTAAACATTACAAAAAAGAAGCATGGGGGGAATTTTTTTAATGTTTTAAATACTTTATTTTTAGATTTTAGTTTTTTCAAACAAAAGACAAAATAAAATAAACAACCAACTTGGCGTACTCTTCATAAACGGTTTCTAAGGACATTGTTCAGACTAAAGGTAAACGTGAAGCAAAGACTATGCGATCTCCAGGCGGGGTTGAGAAGAGATGTACGAGTTCTTGCCCTAGAACTTTTGTATTTAAAAAAAATATATTTTCATTTCTTTGGCATAGATTTACAACAAGTGCATTCAACTGACTTTTGAACCACAGATGTATCATCAAAAAGATGGAAAAAAATGGTGATTGTAAGGGCAAAGGCTCAGTCACGTTTCCACTTTTGAAATTAGTAGTTTAACATATTCAAATTTTTTGCTGAGAGTTTGATGAGAACACTCATATCACACTCATACAGTAGCATTGTGGTTTTATGTGCTGACTAGGCTATAGACCAGACTTCAGGCTTGTGTTGGTGTGAAAGGAGTGACTTAAAAAAGCCCCTGTAAGCCAAAACCACATAATCCTTCTAACTGTGACATTTAGGGAGTAATGTACAATATGATGAAGTTGTCACAGGGAGTTGCAGTTTGCGCAATTTCAAAGCAAATTATGTTTCAAAAATTATTGAAAATTACAGACTAATAACCTGAGCACAATGTCAATGTCACTTACATATCAATATTGTAAAGAATAATACAGGCCAGCTGTCAGACTTGTTTTTCAATACTTTTGCAGAAGTGTTTTGACTACCAGTTAAGAAATGGAACAGGCCAAATACAAGGCCACTTCACACTTTATACACTTGGCATTGTCACAGAGAAACTGAACTGTGCTGAACTGATCTTAAAAGCTGAAGCAATTACATTAAAATTGATTGTGTATTGGACTGCAGATTCTTAAAAAAAAAAAAAAAAAGTGTATGTGTATTTATGTGTATATATGTATATATATATATAGCTATATATAAAAAAAAAATTGTTTTTTGTTTTATTTTTATTTTCTGTAACAGTAACTGTGTATCTGAATCCGAATTTGATGAAAATGGGGGCGGGACCTGATAAGCCTTTGGCTTCTTCCGTCTCCCTTCGGACAACACAAAGTATGATGTATGAATATTTGCAAGAGAAAATTGTGTATTGTGTGGAATTGTCCGAAAGAATAATAAATAAATAAATAAATAAATAAATAAATAAATAAATATCTGCAATATGTTTTGCTGTAGGCCTCGTTAACCTACATACAGTACCAGACTTCAGCCACTAGATGTCATGAGTGCATCAGTTTAATAATTGGAGTTATGGCGTTTTGTTGAGGCGCTATTTCTATCAGTCATATTTACTTACTGTTAAAACAACCTTCTCCCCAATCACTGTGTATCTGTGAGGCTCTTAATTAAGTCACTGTCTTTGAACTCCAGCAGAGGTAAATTAGTTTAATATATTTATTATCCAGTTTATGTGAGGAACACTTCACAGCCACAGTGAGTTTTATTATAAGATTTTTTTTTTCTTTTTACGAGTCCACTTATGATGTTTAACCTTGCATTTTATTTTCATAATCAAAATGATTTTTATGATCCACGGAAGCCCATCACAGGTTATTTACTTTATTCACATATTGCTCATAAGCAGGAAGTTGGAGCTTTCGTGTTATTCTATATAAAAAAAAATAATAGCGTGATTTTTAAGTTTATTTGTTAAAACGGCTTAAAATGTGTCTGATAAACTTAACTTAAAAATAGCTCTTTTTTGGAAAAACTAGTTGGAGCTGACCTCCCTCCACTCAATCTGACGTCATTTATCTTCTTCTGATCTTTCATCTGATAATGAAGGAATGACAAGTGTTACGTCTCAACTGTGAAATATATTACTTTGTTAGCAGTTATATAACAGTTGTAGTTTCACATATCATTTGGGAATTAATTTCCTAATTTATTTTTTAAATGATTTTGGGGGACCCCCTAACTCCACGGACCCCCTAGGTTTAATATTAATGATCTAGTTTACTTGAGGGAGACTTCACAGCCACAGTGCGTTTTATTGTAAGACATATTTTTTCACTTTTTCTTTTCCTTTTTTTCTTGTTTTACATTTTTGTCTTTTGAACTTTGAACCCATGATGTTTAACCTTGCATGTTAAAATCATAATTTAATCGATTTTTATTATCCGCCGAGGCCCATCAACAGTAATTTACTTTATTCACAAATTTTGCTCATGAGTAGGACGTTGGAGGTTGTGTGTCTTATTCTATAGAAGTATGCTATATATATTTGTTTTAATAGTGTGTTTTTTAAGTTTTCCTCCTTAATTTGGCAATGCATTTGGTTGCTTATTTGATATAAGAGCTGGAAAATACTATCCAACAAACCTAGCTCAAAATGTTGTACTGTGTTGAGAAAAAAACGAGCTTATCCATCTATCTAAAAATATATTTGGAAATGAAATCAAAAAACGAAAAGTGACCTTTTTATTTCATAATCAACCTCTCAACTACATTACATATTATACCAAATAAACACTTTTCCCTATTTTTAAACACAATTCATGACCAGGATATAAAGAGGATATATGAGAATAATGGTCTAAATGTTGATTTTGAAAATAACATTTAGCAATTTAGTGGTCGAGGTTCCGGTTTAGTGCCAAAGTTAACCCCGGGTGTACGTGTGTGCGCGCAGAGGCGAACTGAAGGCAAATGTAGGCAATTGCGCCGGCAGACATAGCGCGTTTCGATGTGGCAGGGGGACACAGTGTAGCCCTCTGATGAATTCAATGATTATTTCGAAAAAATTTACATTTTCGGTTTCTCTCATTTCCCGTTTTTGTGTGTGAAGGGAGACATGGAATATAGTAAATAAGAAAAAAACAATTTATATTTTACACGCATATTTTAAATACAATAGTCAGTTTTTATTTATTTTTTATCAAATAAAATATTAAAACATCAAATCAAAATAGTTTTTTTGGTTTTTATTGTTTTGATTTCAAAACGGATATGGTTTGACGGAAGATATGCTGATCCAATCAGTCTGCCAGTTGTGTCTCGTCCTGCCCGGTGTACAGGAAAACATGCATCCAGTTTTTTTTTTAACTCCATTCATTTTCTTTATCTGGATCTAAATCGGTAGTAGAATAGTAGTAGTTTTACTTTTTGAATTGGTTTATTTTGTTTTTAGTCAGTTGGTTTATTTGTACCATGGATCGCCGACTTTTCCTGTTTGCCGCCCTGTTCACCTGCTGTTGCGCAAAGCTGAATGAAGGTTTGAAGGCTATAACTCATACCGTTTATGGTAGTCCTTTAAAGGCTATTGTAGGCTATCTTATCCTTGTATTTTTAGGATACTTTGTCTCACCACTGATATAGCCTATTTGTTTCATATGACAAACTGGGCGCAGCAGCATGTTTAGGCTACTTCTGATAACTCTTTATTGCATTAGCGGTCCAAGATACACGCTCATAGCTCCTATCCGTAGGCTACTTCCTGCATACATGTGCCTGGCGCTAAGCCTTCTGTGTAACGTAGTTCAGTACACCTTTATCAACGCAGCCACCAATTGTTAAAACGCTGATTAATTAGTCAGTGGATCAGGTTTGGACCAGGTTTCGGGGAAATAGGGCCAGTTCATTGCGTCAGTGGCAACAGTATATTTCACTGTCCGCATGCAACCAAGGGCGTCGTCCGAGGCGAGTATCCTAGCCACCTGTGCTTTATTTAACTTTATGAAAATGAGCAGCGACAACGCCGAAGCAGCAGCAGTTACAAAAGGGGAACCTAAAAAATCTTAACGTGGGTTTTCATCGGTAAATGAATGAAAGATAAATACCTAGGCACATTTCTCTTACTTTGTAACAGTAATATGCATGGAAACGCGAAAAGTTATGTATTTAAGCATATTTTATCACAACATTAAAGGAAATGACCATTTGCACCAGAAGCTTTTGTGATAATAATAATACAAATACATTTTATTTATAAAGCGCTTTTCTCTCACTCTGAGCGCTTAATGATATTCTTCTGCATTCCTTAACTCTAATCCTTGTGGGTTTCTTCCCTAGGAGAAGCCTCAGAGAATAGTAAACCAATGAAGATCTATGCCTCTGCTGGCGAAACAGCCATCCTGCCCTGCACAACCACCTGGCAAAAACTGGAGTGGTTCCAGAATAAGAAAAGCGCCTTACGGTATCTAAGCAGTGCTAGGAGCTATAGATACAAGGATCCTGACTTCAAGAAAAGGGCCAGCCTCTTTGTGAACAAACTGGAAGAAGGAAACCTCTCTCTGAGGATTGCCAACGTGCAGCTGTCAGATAACGGAGTATACACTTGCAAGACGACATGGGATGTAGATGGAAAGTTTGATGAACAGGAACTCATTCAAGTGGAGCTTGTTGTGGGTATGTTCAATAACACATTTTCGTAGTAAAAGCTATGCAGGGCCTCTTTCAATTGTGGAGAACCATCCATCTGAAAGTGCTCACCAGGACAGGTTATCATATCCTCTCTATTGTGAATTATACATTGCGCAGTTAATATAGTAGTCAGTTGTGGCCGGAGACTTTTTGAATGGTTTTCACTTATTTGCTGTTTTGCTGAGAGTTGAGTAGATCAATACCACCAAATATGTTTTGGTTGTTGTTCAAATAGTTTAATAACAACTAAATGTCATGATGAATATCGATCTAAATACAAGCTTAGCATATTTGTTTAGTAAATTGGTATATTATTGTATTCCAAAAAAGTAAAGGCCGTGTCCGAACTGCCATACTAGCGTCCTACATCCTACATACTCACCATCTATATACTGCATACTCTCTACTCAAAGATCGATTGTGTATGCGAGCTGCGTCGAAACGTTCTCAGTTGAAGTATACTCGAGCAATGAAGAATTTCTTCTTCTTCTTATAAGATTCAGGCAGTTTAGACACTGTTAAGCTTATAACCGCCCTCTACAGGTTAGATATTGAACTAGATTTTTACAGTCCTGTGTTCATCATCTGTGTTTTAGACCTCTTGTTTTATAATAATTATATTTTGAGGCGGAGGATCCCTCCGACGCTCTCTGTCCGGCTCATCAGCACTCAGCTGTCTGTGAGTTGAGCTGGACGAGCCGCGGTGTGTGGAACAGCGATCTGTTCTAATCTCTCTCCACTATCAGACTCACTTCACTCATTTCACTTAGTAACTCTAATGTTGTTAGGTATTTATCTTCATCTCTTATCTATTGTAAGAGTTTATGAATAGGCTCGTTCGACCTGTCGCCGTCTTGCTAAGACCTGCGCAATTATGACGCTCGTCTTGCTGAGCGCACTGCATTATGGTTAGACTTTTTGTCCCACTTGCACCCGTGGCTGGCTGCGGCTCGGCTGCTTGAGACTTTGAAGTCCCGCGGTATCAAGACGGACACAGACACTGGAGCAAGTCGCTGCAGTTGCTCCCCACGGGCTGCGGGAGCGAAATGTCTGATGGGAAACGTCTTGCTGACAGGCGGAGCTGAGCGCTAATTGGGAGTTTAAACCTCGTGCCTTTGATGCGTTTCCCCAATTGGTTAGGCAAAAGTCTGACATCACCGCTCAAAATTAAATTACGATCCATTCTTTTTGATTTTAATTTATGTTTAATCATTAGGCCGCCACAATATGCATTTAAGCAGAAATGTACTTAATCAGAGTTAAACCTCTGAACCCTTGACATAGAAATAATTTGGATGTGTAACTCTCCTGTATAGATATATTTAAAAGTGAACACAAACTTGAGTCACATAAGATCTTGGTGAAGTGATTTTTATACCATTAAGATTAAATCATAGGCTTATTTCAAGTGATCTAAATGGTCTGGGAATTGTATTTTACATGTAGTGTCGCAAAGCCAGACCAAAACTACAACAAGTAGTTTGTTTGTTACACATCATAATACAGTTCATCATATCCATCTCTACAATAATAATAAGGGATCTTTTCTTAGACCTTCTTTATTTAGGCCGATCATATTCGTTATGTGAAGGGAGAAATAGGCTACTAAACCTCCTTTATTTGGATTTGTAAATTATTCTTGTAAATTATTCTTTATCACTTAAAAGTAGGTGTTCTAGTAAAGTAACAAGAAAGATAAAGATGTGTGGGGAATGGGGATATTAGCTTATATCTCGTTTCTTGTTTTGAAAATGCCCCTCGCTTTTAAAGTGTTTACTCGTCTTTGTGTTGTGTTCTGCTTCTAATCGGTTGTAGCATGTGTGACTCTCCTGCGAATATGTTTCTAATAGGCCTTCAAAATAAAACTAGAAAACGAACTGCATCCGCAACAAGGACGCTACTTCCGACTCGGAGCTGTCCGGCTTCAGTAAGGCATTTTCGTCACTCCCCCGACTGCACTCGGCTACTCTCGTCTACTTTCCAGACGAGCTGAAAGTTAGGTCGAACGAGCCTAATGACTGCACGTACGTCTGTCAGATCGCGGAACCCCAAACAATGTTGTTGCCTAGCAACTTGCTCGAACATATTTCATTTTCCTGGGCGGGTAGAATTGACCCAGTGCATTGTGGGGCGGTTGAGTAGGAAAAGTATACAATCGATTCATACCCAAAATCTTCCCGGAAGTTAGTACTCATCCGGGAATTTCTCACATACCCAAACTCGCATACCCAACCGTCACATACTCAAATTGAAGTCAAAATGAGTATGAGTAGGACGTTAGTATGGCAGTTCAGACACGGCCAAAGACTGCTGTGACTACTCTGTGAACACCCCTTGCAAAAAGCGCAAAATGGTTCAGTCCACACAGCTGATCTCACAGCTTGATGGTGTCTTATGCTGAATGGTGTTTTGTTCCCCCCTTACCCTAACCTTTACCATCACAAATTAATGCCTAACCCCAACCCTGCGCGCTGCCTTGAAGGCTCAATTGGGGGGAACAAAACACCATTCAGGGATTTCACCGAAAATTGCACCTTGCTTACAGTGAGACTTTTTTATCTTCATGGAGATGCGGCAATATGTCACAGCCACAGTTTAAGAAATTGAAATCAGGCTCTCAGAAGAGGAAGGAGAAGAAAGACAGGGAAAGACACAAAATGAAGGAAGTCATGTTCTGATAAACTTCTTTTCAAAGAAAGGCGAGCACAAACATTTAAACACACAAGATGAAACCCCACGAGAACCAAAGCAAGAGCAGACAATAGGCTACACTTTCAAATGAGGCCTTGGTTATTAAGTTTAAAGGATAAATAAAGTGTACGGTGCACTAATATTGCAATAGCAGGCTACTGATTTGAAGCAAGCAAATATTAAATTTATACTAAGCCGTTATTAGGCTACATGATAAATAATAACCTATGGCATAAAGTATAGTGAGCCCCAGACGTCATGACATTACACAATGGCTATATAATCCCAGCTGCCGGCTAGAATAACTTAATTTATGAAACACTTTCCAGAAAATGACACAGAAAGTGGACCAGCAACAATAAGTGGACCAGAGGCAACAACCCCGTCATCCTCCTCTGGTGCAGACCTGAGACAAGGTGAGCTTAGTTCAACATGAAAGCAAAATGAAACTATTTTAACTTGTTTTGTTTGTTTACCTTTTAAATATAACGGGTAAATACAGTCTTGTGTGGTTGTGTTTTCTTATACAGTAGCTTAAAGGTGCTGTAAGCGGAATGGTTCCTGTCAGTTACTGCAGTTAGCTGTCCCCCCGCTCGTCCCTACGTCACCACATTAATGCACTGCGGTCTTCAAGCAGCGAGTTATCTAGCATCATCTCAGATCCATAAGTGTGATAAAACATGATAAAAACCATCCAAACAGATGGGAAGGATTTTTACCTGCTCCGCCATTGTAGGCGCATAAACATTCACCCATCTGTCGCTCTGGCGTGCACCGGCAGTGAGACCATGAGTGAGACGGGTGTTGGTTTGTAGCGTTCTCTCTTGTGATTGGATATTAATTTCGGGATCCCCCGAAAAGTTTATTTGCCGATTGAATGCAGAGCAGCTGACATCACATTATGTAAGTGATCACTGTATGAATAAAGAGCGATTTAACACTTATATTAACATAATTAAATTGCTTACTTCACCTTTAAGCAGGGTTTTTCCTGCATAGAGAATTTTTTGGCGCCCCCCAAAGCGGATTTATCCAGCGCCAAAGGAAAATCAGGAGCGCCAAAATGATAAAGATTGAGAATAAATATAGCTATTTAAAACCTCTCCAAATTCAGCCCAATTTAAGTCATCCTTCTTGAGGGACTAGGCAATAACTTGAATTACTATTATGGCTTCCCTCAATCATGAAAACAAAATAATCGTAATTAAACTATCATTGTTCCGCACGCCGGGGCATGCAGGCTTTTAAATGCAGCGAACCCTTTCAGCCGTGCGATCACTCGGCCCCTCCCTCACCTGATAGTTTAGCTATCGGCTGGTCCAGAGAGTAGGAGGGAGATGTTACGCATTGCCGGGTGTTTTGAAAAACTTCTAGGTGACGAGGATAAAGGTAAAACTAATTGTGTTGTCTGAAAACACTTCAGACTCAAAATTGTGTGTGTGTGTGTGTGTGTGTGTGTGTGTGTGTGTGTGTGTGTGTGTGTGTGTGTGTGTGTGTGTGTGTGTGTGTGTGTGTGTGTGTGTGTGTGTGTGTGTGTGTGTGTGTGTGTGTGTGAACCTCATCTGCACCTCTAAACATCCCGACCAATTTGTTTATTCACTTTAAGTCGAATCATATTGGTCTATGACCAATCAATGAATAAAAAACACAGGAAGTTTAAAGCTCCTTGACTCCTGCCACCACAACTGTCAACACTGTACAATGCAACTGCCTATCCACGCTGCCCCTTGAGACATAAATAAATCATGCCCTTACATTTAATGCTAGCAAAAGACGTGCCCTATCAACACTATTTACAACTGGTTATTTTTATTTTGAGATATTTATTTTATTCAATTATCAAAAATATGTTATTATTTAGCCTATTTCTGTTCTCCCTGTTTTCAGTTCAATTAGGCCTTTGTTTAAAGTCCAAAGTCATGGTGTTAATAGAAAAAAAACCTTGTTAAAAGTGAAATAAATGCATAATGTTCTTAAATCAATGATTAACTGTCTTTAATAATCGTGATAACACAATGTGATTACTCAAAATAATCATGATTATGATCTTCTTCATAATCGAGCAGCCCTACCTTCTTGCAATTTCCATGGTTTAGATCAATTAGAAACAATTAAAGCATTAAATAGGTAGGCCTAGTCATTATTAGTATTTTGACTTCATATCTACAGGTTGTTTATTGTGATTTCATAAGCGTCAGTGAGCTCCATGGTAACGCAGTGACTGACAGGCTGACTGAAATGCTCTTTAGCTGGACAGAAACTCCCCTCTCCCATCCCCACACCCTCTTAAAATACACAAACCTTTTGCCTTTACTGTTGCACATAGTCGCGACCCCAAAAAAGTCGGTTGCGTACTGACCCCCCAAAGGCCCATTCTTAGCCGGGAAAAACCCTGCCTTTAAGCAGGCTGTTGAATTATGGTTAAGTCATAATGGTAAGCTTTGTGGTATGTTGTGGTTTGGCCCTTGGGCGGGGCATCAGGACTTCTTGTATACAGGGCCCAGAATTTGTTGCTACGCCCCTGCAACTGCTTACCTGTTCACCTTCAACTTAATGCTTTAGCTCTCTTCTACTACTGTAGGTGGATTAAATATTTCTTGTTTTTTTGTTCATTATTGCTTGTTCTAACACTGTTGAAAGATTTTCATGTAATTTAAATAATTTGTAGGTCAATAATCTCTGGAGATTTTTCTGGCACAAATAAATACTTATGTGTTTGAAATAAACCACATTTCATCCACATAATTATATAATACTTATCTATGCAATAATGGAGGAGATTCCAATTAGTAATGCATTAAGTGTGCCCGTTGTTAGTGTTAAATTCTTATTTTGCTAAAAAGTGTCGGCACTTGATAAATCTGCGTTGCAAGGCAGAGAGCAGCTTCTAATAATCTGATAACAAATGCTTAAGGTGGTCTCTATATATTTTAATGTACAGTATATATAATATTCTTGACATATTTTCTAATGTACTTCTCATTTCAGCAAACTGCATGGACTGCTACACCACATCCACCACTATAGCTGCTCTAGAAGCTGTAATTATATGTGGATTAGTTGCAATCCTCATGTATGTGAAACGTTACAACTATGGTAAATCAGTAACTCTTTTTTGTGAAGTTGTTTTTTGTATGCAGCTGTTAATACCCAGCAAATAAGCTTTTATAAAGATGTCTTTTTTTTGGTGTGTTTCACCTTTTTTATTGGATAGTATTGAGTTGAAATGGGGAGAGAGAGGGGTGGAAGACATGTAGTAAACGGGACAGGCCGGAGTAGAACTCCGGTCCACTGCGACAAGGACTTTTGCCTTAATACTAGGCGTTCTACTAGTGAGCCACCGGGGCGCCACAGAAAATAACCTTTTAATTGGAGCAGACATATAGGCGTCATTGAGTTTAAATGACAGCAATGGTCGATTTGTACAGCATGTAATGAAACATTATTTAATACATCTTCACCCGGAATGAAACCAGTGCTAACAGAACATATTGTTTGTGTTCACACAACAGGGAGATGTAAATTATTATCCAGGAAATCATCAGACGCAAGTACAATAATTGGGATTACAGATCCTTACTGCCCGAGAGATGAGGCTGAAGACATCAAAGATGTCATCACTGAGCAGCTGAGACAATTGAATGAACTTAAGTTGGACCGTCCTGACAAAGAAGAATTCTTCCGCCAAATCACTGACGAACTAAAGCGCCTCAGACCTGAGCAGAGTCCTGCTGTGAGTCGGCATGGAGAGATTCCAAACCAAGACAGTCCAAACCCCTCCACTTCAACCAACAGCAACAAATCCAAAAAATCACCAGATTCAAAACCTGTCGTCTCAATACAAACCCCACCCTCGAGCTCCCTGACCCAAAGAAAACATCGTTACCATTCGATTGATAACAGTGATGTATTGCCCACCTCTCCCACAGCAGAGGAAGGGCCTATCGTCCGCTCCAAGAGCATGTCTCTGCCTCATCCTCGTCCCAGTGCAAAGCCTCAGCGTAGATACACCGTTTCAACCCCGTCTAGTAACCGCTTCAGTGTTCTGGAAAAATTAACTGAAGATACAGAGCAGCTGCTGCCATGAGAAGATGACAACTGCATGACAGAATTAAAGTGTTTGCATCACTTCTGTGTTCAAAGGCCTTAAGGTGGGGGTTTGGTTTGTAAGCCATTGTGACCCATTGAAGGGTCAGGAGTTGGTAGCAAAAGTTACTGTGGCAAATATCTTGAAACCTCTGGGAATATAATCTGTAGCTTCAGGGAATTCTATTTATATAGCTTGGGTGAACTGAGCCTTTGAAAAACATATTATAATACTTAAACATGGCTGTCTATAAAAATGAGCCTTTTACAGAGTCAGTTCTTGACGAATGAATCAGCTTTTCTTTTTTTTCCAATATGTTATGACATGATGCGGTACAATATGGTACTATATACTTTATCGTTCCCTTAGGGAAATAGTCTTGGACTCAAAGGCTGCATAAAGGCATTGAAAGTTACAGTATATTTGTTTTATTTTGCACATACCTTGGTAAAACACCATGAAACTATTGCACAATCCATATAGCCTCAGATAGCATTGTGTAAAGGTTTGATAGTGTTAAGAAGGTTGGAACATAAGAGTGTTTTTCTATATAAAAATGTTTAACCTTCGGGACTATGCAGCTGGTGCTAATTAAGTTATTCTGCAGATGAGAAAGACTTTTCCTATTGCCTTTAAACATCACAAGTGGAGATCACTAGGTCCATTTGCTCAGTTGTGGGAGCTTCTGCCTATGCCCTATGGTTGCCCTATGCCTCACTAAATGATTTATTGTTTATTTACAAGCTTTTTTAATATACAGCTCTGGAAAAAATTAAGACACCACTTCAAATGTTCACTGTCTCTCGTTTTACTATTTATAGGCATATGTTTGAATAGAATTAACATTTTGGTTTTATAATATAAACTACTGACAACATTTCTACCAAATTCCAATACATTTTTTAGTCATTTAGAGCATTTTTAATAAGTAATGTAGAGATGAAGATTGAAGAAAAATCCAGACTGGTCTCTTAATTTTTTTCTGGGGCTGTATATATTACAGTACTGATCACATGAATTCAGGTTTTTAGTTATACAAACCTAAAAGTATTTTTTGCTGTTCCCTTTATGGCATTCAATCATGTGGTACACTAGCGGCTTAATGTGAAATCCATGTTATTCAGTGTTTGTTGTAAATATGATGTCCGTTCTGTGCTGTACTTGAACATATCTTACAGGTTTTTAAAGGGTGGGTTTGTCTACGGGGAAAACTTTCTTACAAGCATTTTAAATTGTGTCATTATGTCAATGGTTAAGAGAATAAAATGTTACCACTTTGCACTACAAACAGCTGCACGTTTGTATATTGTACAGTCACACCAAATGCATTCTGGAACACTAGAAGTAAGTCGCTCAGTTCAACTAAAAGGCTGATCAATAGAACACAGTTGTTATAATCCCCCTTTCAAATGTCCCCTTTCTAAAAGGAGCTACGAGGAACTTTTAAATATTTCTGAAACAGTCTCATTCAGCCTCTGATGATCATAAATGTCATGTAACAGCAAACGAGACCATCAGTGCAAAGAATGCTATTTTAATACAGTTTTTCTTAATGCCTTTGTCATGGGTATACGCTCACCCAGGAACTACAGCTGGCGTGGGAAAAACACCACCGCTTTTTTCAAAGGGGGTGCAAGAAGAAACCCAAACTCAAAGTTCCTCGGAGCACCTTTGTAAAAAAAATAAAGGAATACAACCCAACGCAGTGTGTTAGAACATTCTTAGGTAGCTCACTGGTCTCCACAGTGTTTGCTAATGAGCAAGCTACATGTATCTACTTTTTTATTATCTTTATTGAACATGTTAAAAATAATACAAACAAAATAAAACTGATGAGCTGTAGAAAAAAAATTAAAAACAAACAAATGGGAACCTCGGGATCCTATGTTACTCATACATAATACACAACTCAAATAATATAATTCATGTTCAAAAGGGGTAGAAAGAAGAAGTTAAAAACGTTTCTGGTCCTACCCATAGATAGCTTGGTCCTACCCCCTCTTATCTGTTAGTTCGCTTGTGTTGGTGTTTTTCTGCCCCCTTGTGGCGGAAAAGGTGAACAGTGCAGCTTTAAAATTAACTGCTGTTGTGATCATATGGACCCTTTCTGACTTCAGGTTTGTGGCTTGTGGTTTGTGATGTTTGTTTCATTGCTTTTGGTTAGGCTACTTGCTTTTCCTGTCTCTACCTAGCATAGGGCTGAATTTGTGTAGGTGTGAAAGGAGTGGGTTTCATTTTGGCTAAAGCGTTGTTCTTAATGTCTTAAACTACTTTGCTGCTAGGCTACATGAAAGTAGCGTTTTAGACAAGACAGTTTTGCTTTTCACCACACAGGTTCAACAATGCTTCACTTCTGCAGTTTTTACTTTTAGGTGATTTCCTTTAGCAGTCAGGATGTGGGCTGCCTACTGAATTTCCGAGAAAAGACTATACGGACGACAATCAAGACAGGATGGAGATCGCCTCATTCTGCCAAATACTCCGTGAGAATTTTTTTTTTTTTTAACAGTTTTGTGTTCTACTTGCTGTTTCATCCTGCAATCATTTATTTAAAAATATAATTTAAATTCCAGTTGAGATTTCAGATTGTGACTCCGTCCAAATGTCTGAAAAACATTATTATTATTTGATTATTTGTTAAAAATCATATATTACTACAATATATATACTTTCCTCCTCCATTATTCTGTTGGTGTAATTGTTATTACAAAATACTGGTTCTCAGACTATTACTGCTATTGCTTACTTCCTGATTTTTCGAGTTTCATTTGCTCTGTCCCTAACCAGTAACCACTTTATTCCAACATACCAACAATAACTGACAACAATGTATTCATATTTTAAGCATTAAGATGGTCAATTAACCACCGGCCAAAATCTGTGCTCCGAGTAGCCTAGTCATGTATTGGTACATCGTCTTTTTTTATTGTCGACTTTTTCACAGCAAATTGCCACTCAAAGATAATAAAGATATCCGTGAAATTTATATAATGATTTCATAAAGGGGACATCTGAAAGTTATTTAAAAAAGAAGGTCCTGTCCCACAGTCTGATGCTTAAAGCAACAGCAGTTTTATTGTTTGTTTTGTTGCTTTATTTGAATTTAATAAAAATAATTTCCCCTTATTTATGTTAAATAATATGTTCTAAATGTGTTGTTGTACTTTTCTGCTCTGAAGTACCCCCTTGAAAACGAGATGGATTCCTTTCGAGGCGTTATTCCTCATAAAGAATTTGACTATAAGAAGAACAATCACATTTCTAAACAACTTACAGTCAAATCCAGACGCATTTTAGCTTCACAATCACATACAACACTAATTCTTCCCCATTCCTTTGGTATATTTCAGTTTCGGCCACACTAACCATCCATCCCGACAGATCTCAGTTCTTCTGGTATGAAAGAGTCGACCTGTCCTGTGCTGTGGTGGGGAACTCTAGCGGTTGGATTTTCAGTAGAAACACGTCGTATCAAACCGCCGATCCGAGCAGCTCCGGTTGGGGAATGAGTCGCGGGTCATCTTGCACTATCGATAATATCTATCCGCCGGACTCTGGAGTTTACTGGTGCCAGTCTGAGCGCGGAGAATGCAGCAACGCAATCAACATCACAGTGTCTGGTAAGTTAACACCAATTTTCTTTCACGTATCTATATTGTTTATATTATGGTATTGTATAGTCAGTGTTGGGAAGTAAATGTAAATACCATTTTTTTTTTTTTTTTTTTTTTAAAGATATTTTTTGGGCATTTTTATGCTTTATTGATAGTGCAGAGAGACAGAGTTGAAATGGGGCAGAAGAGGGGTAAAAAGAGACACGGTTACGAAACTGGGCTGGCCTGTTTTTATTTATTTAAACCAATCACAATCATCTAGGGGGGCTAACCCGGGGCAGCCAATGGAGGGGTAGCGTTTTTGCCGACATGCTTAATAGAGTGGCGGGAGTGGTAAGCCAGACTACGGGCGACATGATACACTTGTAGTATAAAGGTGGACTCTGTGATTCTGGAGAACACTTGTTTAGAGATATTCACTGATTTAGTCAAAAAAAATATTTTGACAACAAGTGAGTGATCATTCTCCATGATCACTGACTCCACCTTTAATGGAATTGAACCTGAAAAACAGCATAATACGTGACCCTAATAAAGATATTTGTGGGCCATACTGACTAACACAAAATGTCAAGATTACAATAGACATTTTAAAGGTGCCCCGAGGAACTTCCAGTTTGTGTTAATTCTTGCACCCCCTTTGGAATAAAGCGGTAGTGTTTTTACCACGCCAGCTGTAGTTCCTAAGTGAGCGTATACCCCATGACAAAGGCATTAAGAAAAACTATATAAAAATAGCATTCTTTGCACTGATGGTCTCGTTTGCTGTTACACGTCATTTATGATAATCAGTGTAAAAAATGTGACTGTTTCAGAAATATTTAAAAGTTCCTCGTAGCACCTTTTAATTAAGAACACGATTCTGAAGTCTTGGTTTTGTGTTTTCAGATGTTGAGAGAGACGCTGTGATCCTCCAGAGCCCGTCACTCCCGGTTACAGAAGGCGATGACGTCACGCTCCAGTGTCTGTTCCGAAAAGAACACGGCAAAAAAACGACATCGGATTTCTCGGCTAGTTACTACAAAGATGGCGTCTTCATAGGGACACACTGGGGAGGGATGACACTACAGAGGGTGACCAGGTCTGATGAAGGTTCATACAGCTGTGAACATCCCGTAAAGGGGGCGTCGCTGGAGAGCTCGCTGGCTGTTAGAGGTGAAAATGATATTCTGTAATGTCTGAATGCAATGTGTATGTGTGGGGGATAGTTTTAGAAATATAATCTGTCTGCCTGTATTTGGTCTTTTGTTTTTCACAATCTCTTGAATGCAATTTCTAAAGTCTATTCTTGATGTATTTTATGTATAGGATAGTTTTAGGAGATAGAACTGTTTCAAACTAGGTTTTGAAACTACAAACGGACTTGAACCCTCAGTTTTCTGAGTCCGATGTACAATGCATTGTCTTGCTTGTTGATAGTTTACACGTGCAACATGGTCACTCAAAATCTTGACTTTACAGAGCAGTGGTGCCGTGACTTAGCTGATGAGGATAGTTAAACTTTCTTAGACCTTTTTTTGTAATGCAAGTTGGCTGCATTATGATTTTACATATTGTATACATCATAACCTTTAGTTAAAGTTATAGTGCGTAACTGCTCTCGGGCCCCATGAGGATTTCTAAGTTATTATAACAACACTGTGTCGGGGAAATTTTATATTTTGACATATCTGTAATAGAAGACTAAACTCACAGAGAATTTAAGAATTGAATTACATAATACAATAAGACAAAACAACAGAGTCACAGAGTAAAGTTCCAACCTGCATGGTCTGCCCCCGACAGGACTGACACTATCTTTTGGTCAGACAGAGTATTTAAAGCCCTCTTCTACAACAGGGGCGTCAACTAACAGATGGTTAAACAGGTCTCAGGGGTTTATTGTGGTCAGCCACAATAAACCTTAAAATAGTTTAGGCAACTGTTTTGTCAGCACATTCTTAGAGGAAAGGCACATGTGTTAAACTGATGTGATATACATATAAAACACAGATCAATACGATAGTTACAAATACATAATACATACATAAATAAATGCCCTCACACACTGTTTGTGCATCTTCATGAGGTAAGTCTTTATTAGTTTCAAGGGCAGCGGCAGTTTGTAAACGCTGCCCTACTGAGAGAGTTTTGTGGAGCTGATAGGCTGGATTTGATTTGATTAAATTTATTTTAGACATATCAAAAAAAGAAAAATGAAAAGCATGAAAATACAATAAAAAATATGTTCAAATGATTTCACAAAATAAATAAAAATAAACAAATAACATATTGAATTGATCTGCCTGAAAAGGAGTAGGAAGAAGAATAAACTTATTTGATCCTACCCCTTTTCCACAGCTCAGTAACTTATATTTATTATATTAGCTTCCTGTGTTCTTTATAATCCTTTTTACAAATCTATACAATTTATACTATATTTGATACAATCCATACAAATACAACTTGATACTATAATAATCTTACAAAACCTTTGTGACTGACTCTCGCCATACCTTTGCTTGCATCTTGCAAAAGCTTTTGACTTGAGTGATAAGAGGATCGTGAGAAGTTGCTGATTTTGACAGCAAGCGTTCTCCAGAATCACTGACTGCACCTTTTAATGAATCAACTGGGCGGCAGTGGCGAAGTGGGTAGGGAGATCGCCTCTGGAGTGCAGGGTCGGAGGTTCGATCCCCCGTCTCCCCGCCACATGTCGAAGTGTCCCTGAGCAAGACACTGAACCCCAAATTGCTCCCGATGGTTCAGAGAGCGCCTTGCATGGCAGCTACTGCCATCGGTGTATGAGTGTGTGTGTGAATGGGTGAATCTGGTAAGATATGTAAAGCGCTTTGGGGCTGAGAAAATTGGCTAGAAGGCGCTATATAAGTCAAGTCCATTTACCATTTACCATAACTGTTCCTTCCCTCCTTCCTTCCCAGCCAGAGCCCTGTCTCCCCCTCCGTTCATGTCCGTCCCCAGACTGCTGTGCACTGTCCTGCTGATCCTCCTCTACGCCGTCATACTCACCGCCGTGTGTGTGAATGCACACCGGAAATGGGCCAAAGGTACGCAGATAAGTACATGGAACTTCACTCAAAACACTTTTTTATTATTACTATAATGGATTTTTATTTTATTTTACATCGAATAACTAAATACATCGAACTTGCATCAAAACAAATATTTTTTTTTGTTGTAGATTTAGCAATATACTTGTTTTGTTTTGCTAGAAAGTATAATAATAAAACATGAATTTTTTTGTCTGATAGAAACATGTCTTTCATACAGGAAGTACTCCTTTTTAATGTATTGTGGTCTTGTGCTAATATTTATATTTTATTTTATATTTTTCATCGAATAACTAAAAACATGGAACTTGAATCAAATACTACTTCAAATATTTTTATTTTCTATGACAGTATACTTTTACTTTATTGCTACAAAGAATAATTAAACGTGCTTTTTATTGTCTGATAGAAACATATCTTTCATACAGGAAGTATGAACTGAAAGTTGGTGATGGTTTGTGGGACACATGACATGTGTGGGTTAGATGTGACAGTTTCCAGGGAAAACTCGCACTAAAGTTGTTTTACAGGAATTGAAAAAGAAAAATCAATTTCTTCATAAAACAGGATGGTCAGTTCATATTTTTTATTTAAATGATTGATACTTAAAGCTGGGGTGGAGGATTTGGGGAGAAAATGGCAGTTGGGATAGAGATTCGAATCCAAATACCTCAACTGCTCCACTTGTTCTCTTTGGTCCCTCCCCTATGGTCCCTCCCTGACACGCTCTACAACACCAACAACGTCGTGCGAAAGTGAATGGACAGTCCCAACAGCCAATAAGAACAGAGAATCGGAGCCTCACTCTGATTGGTCGAAGTGTACAGCTCATGTTAATTTTGACCAATCAGAAATCACATACCCCAGCTTTAACTTTAACAATTCTCTGTTCTTCTTTTCTTGCAGCTCGAGCGTCGGCAGAGAGGTGAACTCCTGATCATCCGACAGCAGTGTTTCTGAATATAGTCAAATTATTAATTACAGATTGTATGATATTTTTATATTATTATATGATTCTTTTTTTAATGTTGGTGTCCCCCTTTTTTGTTAAACAGGATTTCCTATGCGGTGATGTTGAAAAAACAAAAAAATTAAAAATAAATCTCTTTTTTTATACCTTCCATATGTTGGGTTAGACTTCTTGTGACATTTCTTACATTTAAAAAAAATAGAATAGTTAGCCTGCTATCGGTGTATGAATGTGTGTTTGAATGGTAACGTGGGAAAGGAAAACAGGTCTCCCTTGCAAAAGAGTCTTCGGTTTCAATGGGATATAGCCTACCTGTATAAATAAAGGTTAAAAAATATATATATATATATATATCCTGAACATTGTACTGTGGGCTTGTGCAGAAACATACAAAACTATTTAAAAATTAGACAAAAATGTGCTCGAAGCTGATATAACGAAGTATCCACATTATTGTTCAATAAAGTTGTATTTGAAAAAAAAAATCAAGAGATTTCCGGAAACACTTCGGCTTTCTTCGTGTCTGCCGTCACGTGACTTCCGATGGAAACGGAAAAAAACAAAACATCCTTTTGCTAGCTAAAAAGCAGTGATGAAACGGAACCAAAACAAAGGCCCAACTACCACCTATATTAACATGTTTAGCACACATATTAGCCGGTGAATAAAGTGACGACATAGGGCAGCTAATGTTGGCAAGGGAACCGGTCTATTTTACACCATGAATTTAAGAGGACTCTTTCAGGACTTCAATCCCAGGTAACGTTAGCTACGAGCTATAGCTACTTAGCATGGGGCGGTTGTTGCGCTGCCGTACCAAAACATGCCGTAAAATGTGTTTTAGACGTGTGAATTTATAAGTTAAAAGTGTTTCTGGCGTCTTAACATATAGGGTAAACTATACGGTAACTATGACTACAGGTGGCAAAGTGTAAATAAGACTTATTAAGCTAAATAAGGCCGGGCTAATATGCTAGCTAAGCCAACGTTTGGAGTTTGCGATTTAAAGTTATTTGTTGTTATTACGACCATTCCTCGCGTTTATCAGTACAGAAGACTGGTTCCGACAGTACAAGAAAGAGAGTAATGTTGTAGACCCGATATATATAAAGTGTAATGTGTGTAGAAGAAATACGCTAAAGGCAATAAGTCCAGTTTTTTTACATCATGTGGTACGAATCGAAAATCCAGGATCAGTAGGACTTTAGGAATCTAATTTTGGAAACTCAAATTACAAACAAGTAGCATGAGATGGTCTGATATGGTTATGTTGTGAGATATAAGTGACATGTTATCATTATTGGTCTACATGTCTAGTTCATGTAGTTTGAAAGACCGGAAAAAGTTCACAAGGAATGACGGAGACAGCGGTAAACAAATCTCTCTCTCTCTCTCTCTCTCTCTCTCTCTCTCTCTCTCTCTCTCTCTCTCTCCTCTCTCTCTCCCCCTCTCTCTCTCTCTCTCTCCCTCTCTCTCTCTCCCTCTCCCTCTCTCTCTACACCTTATAACACCATATCATACTCTGTCAGAATATGCTTGGAATTCCCTTGAAAGGCCTTTAAAAAAATGTTCTTGCTGATTTTCTTGCTATTTCACCCCTCTCTCTCTCTCTCTCTGTCTCTCTCTCTGTGTCTCTCTCCCTCCCTCCCTCTCTCTGTCTCCCCCTCCCTCTCTCTCTCCCTCTCTCCCTCTTTTCAACAGTAAAGCATTATTTACATGAGTTTTTAACCCATAAACACTTTTCACTCTCTCTCTCTCTCTCTCTCTCTCTCTCTCTCTCTCTCTCTCTCTCTCTCTCTCTCTCTCTCTCTCTCTCTCCCCCCCCCTGTCACAGTAAGTTCCTGATCTACGCCTGCCTGCTGCTGTTCTCTGTCCTGCTGTCCCTGCGTCTGGATGGGGTGATCCAGTGGAGCTACTGGGCCGTGTTCACACCCATATGGCTCTGGAAGCTGCTGGTCATTATAGGAGCCTCGGTGGGGACGGGGGTCTGGGCTCACAACCCACAGTACAGGTAGAATATGTGTATGTCTGTCTGTCTCACTCACACACTCTGTAACACACACACACTCACTCAATCTCAGACACACACACACACACACACACACACACACACACACCCACACACACACACACACACACACACACACACCCTCAACCACTCACTCACTATCACAGAACATTTGTTGTCAAAATCCCTTTTTGTCAAAATCAGTGTGAACAAAAACAATAATTGTGTTAATACAGTCTAGGCCCTTTACACTGTACCAGCAGCAACACACCAGTTTACTTTTCTTAGTGTAAGTTTGTAGTACCTTTTCTAATGTGTGTATTTCTCTCTGTCTCTCTCTATCTCTCCATAACTGTCTCTCTCTCTGTCTCTCTCTATCTCTCCATAACTGTCTCTCTCTCTCTCTCTGTCTCTCTCTATTTCTCTGCCTATCTATCTCTCTCTCTCAGGGCTGAGGGGAGACATGTGTGGAGTTTGTATTAATAACCTTCTAATGTCTGTCTCTCTCTCTTTCCCTCTCTCTCAGGGCTGAGGGTGAGACATGTGTTTCTATTGTTTATATCTCTCTATAACTGTCTCTCTCTCTCTGCCTGTCTCTCTTTCAGGGCTGAGGGTGAGACATGTGTGGAGTTTGCAGTAATAACCTTCTAATGTCTCTCTCTCAGGGCTGAGGGTGAGACATGTGTTTCTATTGTTTTTATCTCTCTATAACTGTCTCTCTCTCTCTGTCTGTCTCTCTTTCAGGGCTGAGGGTGAGACATGTGTGGAGTTTGCAGTAATAACCTTCTAATGTCTGTCTCTCTCTCTCTCCTGTCTGTCTCTCTCTCAGGGCTGAGGGTGAGACATGTGTTTCTATTGTTTATATCTCTCTATAACTGTCTCTCTCTCTCTGCCTGTCTCTCTTTCAGGGCTGAGGGTTAGACATGTGTGGAGTTTGCAGTAATAACCTTCTAATGTCTGTCTCTCTCTCTCTCTCTGCCTGTCTCTCTCTCAGGGCTGAGGGTGAGACATGTGTTTCTAATGTTTATATCTCTCTATAACTCTCTCTCTCTCTCTCTGCCTGTCTCTCTTTCAGGGCTGAGGGTTAGACATGTGTGGAGTTTGCAGTAATAACCTTCTAATGTCTGTCTCTCTCTCTCTCTCTGCCTGTCTCTCTCTCAGGGCTGAGGGTGAGACATGTGTTTCTAATGTTTATATCTCTCTACTGTCTCTCTCTCTCTCTGCCTGTTCTTTAGGGGGAGGGGAGAAGTGTTAGATCTCTCTATAACTGTCTCTCTCTCTCTGCCTGTCTCTCTTTCAGGGCGGAGGGTGAGACATGTGTGGAGTTTAAGGCCATGCTGATAGCGGTTGGTCTCCACGTGTTGCTGTTGATGTTCGAGGTGTTGGTGTGCGACCGCGTTGCCCGGGGAAACTACTTCTGGCTGCTCGTCTTCATGCCTCTCTTCTTCGTATCGCCCGTCTCCGTGGCAGCCTGCGTCTGGGGCTTTAGGCATGATCGCTCACTAGAGGTAAATAAATGATATGTAGGGTGCCAGCATTAAAAATAAGCATTTAATGGGGGCGCTCCGGTGGCGTAGTGGATAGAGCGTGTACCATATTGGCTCCGGCCTTCGTTGCAGTGGTCGCGGGTTCAAATCCGACCCGTGGACCTTTACTGCGGGTCATCCCCCCCCCCCCCCCTCTCTCTCTCTCTCTCTCTCTGTCTCCCCATTTCAACTCTGTACTATCTAATAAAAATAATCTTAAAAAAATAACATTGAATTAAATATATTCAAAATATGGTTCTAAAAGCATTGAATTTCAGGGACAAAAGTATTGAACCTCCTTTACAAACGTATTATATTTTTTGATTGCTTGTGTCTGGGGCTTTAGGCATGACCGCTCACTAGAGGAAAATAACTCATATGAGGATAACAGCATTTAAAAATGAGCATTTAAGCATTTTATATATTGAAAATAAGGCCCTAAAAGTATCGAATTTCACAGGCAAAAGTGTTGGATTTCCTTTACAAAGATCTTGCATGTTTTGAGTGCTTGTGTCTGTGGCTTTATACATGACCGTTGATATGTATCAGGAGATGGTTAGATTAAAATAAAATGTATACAGAAGTACACCACTTGTAACTGTGGCTAGATAGTTTGACATTGACTGTTTTTAAGAGAGGGTTAGGGAGTGAGCACAATGTGGAATACTAGGGTTTACAGTTCTGCTACATTAGGTTTTCATTAACTATGTTGAATAGATGCATTCTTGTGTGGGTGGGTGGGTGGGTGGGTGGGGTGATGGGGTTCTCTGTCAGCGCATGATGAAATAGTCTCAATAAAAACTGTTCCCAATGATTTATTGGATCAGGCCCATATGCAGAAGATTTCAAAGATGGTAATCCATCTAAAGTTGCATTGTTTTATTATTTATTATAAATTAAAAGTATTTTGTAGAAAAGTAATAGTGCTTTTATAAGATAATTTTTTTTTGCATTTTCAAGCTTTATTAGATAGTACAGAGGAGAGAGGGAGAGAGAGAGAGGGAGGGAGAGAGAGATGACTTGCAGTAAAGGTCCACGGGTCGGATTTGAACCTGTGACCACTGCCACGAAGGCCTGAGCCACTATGGTACACGCTCTATCCACTACGCCACCGGAGCGCCCAGTAATAGTGCTTTTAAATGAGTACAGTTCTAAACGCTTTCCTTGTCTCTTCCTCTCCTCAGCTGGAGGTTTTGTGTTCAGTAAACATTCTTCAGTTCATCTTCATCGCTCTGAGGCTCGACAGGATCATCAACTGGCCCTGGCTGGTGAGACACACACAGTCTAACACACACACACACACACGCAAACAGACACAGTCTCACACACACACACACACACACACACAGTCGCAAACAGACAGTCACACACTCACTCACTCCACACACACACAGACACAGTCACACACACGCAAACAGACACAGTCACACACACACACACACAGTCGCAAACAGACAGTCGCAAACACTCACTCACTCACTCACACACACACAAACAGACACACTCACACACTCACACACAAACAGACACACACAAATTATCTTATATGTCTAATATGCTTTCACAGGAAATATCAAAACTATACTTGCATACTCCACCTTTACAGCACACCTTAAAACATGGCTGTCCGATAAATATAACTGCACATATTAATAAGCGAGACGTCACGTGTCTGGTTGATGTGACGTAATCAGTGATGCTAACTGCCTGATTGTTATGTTGTGTATGTACTTTTAATGTGTGTGTCTGTCTATCTGTCTGTCTGTGTCTGTGTGTGTGTGTGTGTACGCATTTGTGTGTGTGTTTGCATTTGTGTGCGTGTATGCTTGTGTGTTTGCGTGTGAGTGTTTGCCTGTGTGTGTGTGTGTCTCTCTGCCTGTCTGTTTGTGTGTGCGTCTCTGTGTGTGTGTGTCTCTCTGCCTGTCTGTGTGTGTGTGTGTGTGTCTCTGTCTCTGTGTGTGTCCAGGTGGTGTGTGTGCCTCTGTGGATCCTGATGTCCTTCCTGTGTCTGGTGGTTCTTTATTACATCATATGGTCCGTCCTCTTCCTGCGTTCCATCGATATCATCGCCGAGCAACGGAGAACTCACATCACCATGGCAATCAGCTGGATGACCATCGTGGTGCCGCTTCTCACCTTCGAGGTCAGTTTCAATGTGCTTCATATTTACCCCTTTGTTATGTCACCCTCCTCTCTGCCCCATTGTTAAAGGTGCTGTAAGCATGTCACTCCCCTCTCTGCCCCATTTCAACTCTGTCTCTGCACTATCAATAAAGCATAAAAATGCCAAAAAAAAAAATATCTTAAAAAAAACAAAACAAAAAAAAAAACAGATATCAAACAAAAAATAAAATAAACAGTAATTTATTTTTATTTTTTATTATCCTATGTTCCCATCAGTGAATCCATTAACTTATACAATGAATGCTTGTCTTCAGATCCTACTGGTGCACAAGCTTGATGGCCACAACAGCCTGAGCTACGTGTGTGTGTTCGTGCCTCTGTGGCTGTCGCTGCTCACGCTCATGGCCACGACGTTCGGACAGAAAGGAGGGAACCACTGTGAGTATATAGAGACAGTAATGTGCTGCTAGAAAAATCCCTGCGTTCCAAATCTCATACTCTTTCTTTTTTCAACATCTGACCATTTAAAATAATCTAGTTCGGATGCACTACGCTACACTTGGGACATACTTTTAAATGTTTATTTTTCGTACTAACAATGTGCTGCTGAATGTTTACGGCTACTTTTAAGGCTTTGAACAGTGCACCTGAAAACACATAACACATAAACTGACCCCAAGGATGAACTATACTACTTAAAGGTGCACTATGCAGTTTCAGAGGAGGGGGATTCGTTTACATTCACAGAGCCTGCAGTCAGTTTACAACACTTAATTTGACTCTACATTCCATCATGATAAATCAAAACTAAATTATTTTGAGGCGCCTGGAATGAAACGTATAAGACTAGAATATGTATGTGAACCAAACTGTGGGCCCTGCTGCTGTAAACAACAACAGTGAGACAGTAACTTTTTCAGGGAGCTTTCTGACTTCAAACAGTGTTCCAGGGATCTACATTTACCTGTGAGGAAAGTTTGTTTATTCAGTTATGAGAATATACCTTAGAAAAATGTTCACTTCTCTGACACACCCAAAGTTATACAGTGCACCTTTTAATTTGAAGATGGAGGGTTAAAAAAAGGACATAATTGTTGCAGCACTGTTAAATATCCACACACACACCCACCTACACACACACACACTCATTCATTCACACCCCAACACACACTCACCCCTCTCTCTCTCTCTCTCCAACAGGGTGGTTTGGAATCCGTAAAGACTTCTGTCACTTCCTGCTGGAGCTCCTCCCCTTCCTGCGCGAATACGGCAACGTGTCCTACGACCTGCATCGCCACGACGACGACCCCGAGGCCCCCGACGACCAGGACCAACTGCCCATTCCGGAACCCCCGCCCAAAATCGCCCCAATGTTCCACAAGAAAACCGGAGTGGTCATTACGCAAAGTCCCGGGAAATACTTTGTCCCGCCACCTAAACTGTGCATAGACATGCCCGATTAGCCTTTTTGAATGGAAGTGGATGGGGGACTGTTAGCTTGCTGCTGGCTTGCTTGCCTACCGCTGTACTCCTGCATTCAAGTCCAAAAAAGCCAACATTTGGGGCGTTTTCGGCTGTCTAATTCACCTTAGAAACTCATTGAAAAAGGTGATACATAAGCGCTTATATTGGGGATGGATAATTCGTGAATGCAGGATCCTTTCTTTGGTTGCGATGGTCGTTTTCGGAAGTTGAGATATACTCGAAGAAGTGTATTTTTTCTTGGCCAAAATGGAACCAGAAAAAAAAGAACTGTTTTGTTTCACTGTTTTCCAATTTTTCCATCCATCCATCCATCCATCCTGGCCGAAATATATGGACGATTATCGGGAAAAACTGGCCACAAAAGTGTCTAAAAATCACTTGGATTGGATATAAAAAAAATATTAAGATCGGAGAAAAAACCCGGATGTGGAAAAAACAGAAGAGCTGGATTTACTTGGACTGCTGACTTTGTATCAGCAGGAGTTTGTATTTTTGCTTTAGGTTTTTTAAGCGAGTCTGAAACAAAGATGGCGCTTGCATTGCTTTGCTTTCGCGATGGGGACCACTGGAGAGACGCTGTATTGAATCTGGGATCAGTGTATAAATACAGCTCTGGAAAAAATGAAGAGACCACTCCAAATGTTCAGTGTCTCTCGTTTTTTACTATTTATAGACATATGTTAGAGTAGAATGAACATTTTGGTTTTATAATATAAACCACCGACAACATTTCTACCAAATTCCCAATACATTTTTTTGTCATTTAGAGCATTTTCAATAAGTTATGTAGAGATGAAGATTTGAGAACAATCCAGACTGGTCTCTTCATTTTTTCCGGAGCTGAATTGAACCTGTTTTGCTCACTTTCTGACCATGTACAGGTGAAACTCGAAAAATTAGAATATCGTGCAAAAGTTCATTTATATCAGTAATTCAACTTAAAAGGGGAAACTAATACATTTCAGAGACTGATTACATGCAAAGTGAGATATCTCAAGCCTTTATTTGTTATAATGTTGATTATTATGGCTTACAGTTTATGAAAAAAACCCCCAAATTCAAAATCTCAAAATTTTTTAATATTACATGAAATCAATAAAAAAGGGATTTTAAATGCAGAAATGTCGGCCCTCTATAAAGTATAATCATCCATATGTACTCAGTACTTGGTTTGGGCCCCTTTTTTGCATGAATTCTTGCCTCAATTCCAATTCATTTTCCATGATATTCTAATAATATGAGTTTCACCTGTAAGTGGAGAAAATAGAGGGGATTGGAGTTAAAGGAATAGTTCAGATATTTTTTTCAGGTCTGTTTTGGTAAAATATTCATTCGCTCGATGAAGTACATGGACATTGATAAAGATATTAGTAACTATCATTCTTAAAGTCTATACAGAATCTGAAGTGATATCTCTCCGTTGATTCACGGTACAACAAGAGATTATAGTTGCCATCTCTTTACAGCAACTATAGACAGCAGGGATGATTGCCGCAACTTTGTCAATGCACATACGCGTCTCAAAACAATTCGAATATAATTGAAAAGGTAATTCAAAAAAGTGAAATTTTAAGATATCCTAGATTCATTTCAAGAAATATCCAGCGTCTCAAAATAGTAGAATTATAACAAAAGAGGTCAACAAAAAAAAAAGGTATAATACTGAAAAGTCAACCTCATGAAAAGTATGTTTTATTTAGATTCATTATATTTGATCTGTATGAAAGTTTGACTTTTTGAATCAAATTATGGAAGAAGAAAAAAACGTAATCCATAATATATTAAAATGTTCAAAGATTCAAAGATGCACCTGCTGCGAGTGGACCTGGAAACATTCTGACTTCTCCTTTTGAAAAATGGAAATGGCGCTTTGTAAACCTGATCCAATGAGTCATGTCAGACAGTTATTTGTATTAGTTTTTTTTCTCTTCTTTTTGTTGGAAATATAGTTTTCAAGTTAGGGACCAGAGTGACGGGACGGGGGGGGGGGGGGGTAGAATGTTACAGGCAGACCTATAAATCGTTAGCCTCATAGCACAATTGCCTAAATCATATTTACTCTACTCTACCTTACCCCATGATCCTTAAAATATGATTTAGGCAATTAGGCTAACGAAAAGTAGATGTAGAGTAAAAGTAGAGTAAATATGATTAAGGCAATTAGGCTATTAGGCTAACGACAATTATTGCAAACAATCCACTACTTCTATTATAATTTGTGCCGCCATTAAGTTTAAAGGTGCTACAAGGAACTTTTTAAATATTTCTGAAACAGTCTAATTTTTCCTCTGATGATCATAAATTACATGTAACAGCTGGCTTAGTAAAAACACTACCGCTTTTGTCCAAAGGGGGTGCAAGAATGAACACAAACTGAAAGTTCCTCGGAGCACCTTTTTAAATGTACTTTTTACTTCATAATCTTAGTCTATAGTTAATACCGAATCGCTAAGACTTAAATAACCTAAATACATACATTTGGCTTTACAGTGAAAACAAATTATATTTAGGTCCGTGCTTAACAATCAACTTTTAATGTGTTCAAAAACCCCTCCACAAATTGTCTTTAGCTAGTCGACAAAACCACAAAATTCTAAATACTTTAATTTTGAAGTCACATCTGATTTGAGTGTAGAGATTAAGGGCCAATACCATTTCTAATTTTCACCCCTACACCTTCATGTGAACGCACAATTCGGAGGGGTACGGCTAAATGGTAGGACGAATTGGGATTGAGCCTTATTTCCTGATATTCCCTGTGTGTATGTGCACGTTGCCAGATTCCCTCAAATTATCAAGTAAGTCAGAAAAGCAAAAAAAAAAAAACAATTGCACAATCTTATATTTTCACCCTGATTGCTGGAGAGTGTCCGGCATGCTGTGTGTACATAATCAACTTTTTCTACATTTTGTCTTTCTTTTCCCTCAATTGAATTGGTCTGATTTTTACTCAATGCTGAAGTCGGAGCGAGATGACCTTCTTATGGTGATACTGTATGGATGCCTAGTTTGTATCTGTACTGCCTGTTATGTCCATATATATTTATTTTAGAATTAAAACTAAAAAGACAAAAAAATCCCACCCGCAAACTACCTTTTGTCATGTTACTTTTTTTACTTCATTTCCCAGTTTCATGTGCAATTGAAAAGGTGGAGTCAGTCAGTGCGTTTCCATGGCACAACTAGATTGGATTAAGACATATATCGAACAAGACACTCGAACGGGCCGTGTCCCTTGTCTGAGTATACATGGCCTTTCAGAAATCGGATAAATGTCCGATGCATGGCTGTCTCCACTATGCTAGGTGGCGCTGTAGCCCTTTCAACCATGCTTTCAACAAGTGGTTTTAGAGCCACGTCCGGTTCCCTTCCGTCAATAACCCACGGTGTAGCCTATCACGCGCAGACACAAAAGCACAGAACGAGAAGTCCGATATGTGATGTCCGATCCCTGTATACATGCAGAGAGAAAGCCGACAATGAACGAATTATCTAGGTGTTCTTATCCGACTTCTCTTGTCCGTTATTGTGCCGATTTGTGTCCGAAGTAGATCGGATAAAGGTGTTTACATGCAGTTTTAAAGTCCTGTTGAGGTCTTATTCGTTTAGTTATCTGATTATGAGTCTGCATGTAAACGCACTGAGTGATTCTGGAGAACACTTGTTGTCTAAAATCAATGAATATCTCCTCAGGATTTGCTGCCTGTCTGTACTGTGTGTTTGCGCTGAAAAAAAATCTAGTGTTAATTCACAGCCTAGGCTCTGAACTGGTATATTTCTAACTACAGTGGGCCCCTTTTGTTTACATGCCAGTTTACAGAGCCTAGTGTGTAAGAAAACCAGATTTTTTTTCAGCGCACACACAGGTAGAGGATCGCAAGGAGATATTCACTGATTTTGACAACAAGCGTTCTCCAGAATCACTGACTGCACCTTTTAATTTGTAGGTAGTTCTTTCTGCATAGCACTAGTAAGTAAGTAAGTAAGCAAGCTTTATTTATATAGCGCCCTTCACAGACCAGGGTCACAAGGCTTCACAATACACATTTTATACATACACTCAAACACCGATGGCAGTAGATGCCATGCAAGGCGCTGTCTGAACCATCGGGAGCAATTTGGGGTTCAGTGTCTTGCCCAGGGACACTTCGACATGTGGGTAGGCGGGGAATCGAACCTCCGACCCTGCACTCCAGAGGCAAACTCCCTACCCACTTCGCCACTGCCGGCACCACTATTAGCTTAAGTTAATTTAGACAACCGAATGCTTTACAAAACAATAAACTTTATTAACCAGGAAACATTTGTGGAATTCTTCAAACAAGTATTTTATAGAAATTAATTACATTCAAGTAAAGTAGGAATGTTAAGGCGATAGCTACATGTAATCACATCCGTCTATGAGACAGAGAATATGTGAACGAAACAGAGTGTGTGAGAGTGTGTGAGAGAGAGAGAGAGAGAGAGAGTGTGTGTGTTTACGATAGCGCTCCTTGTGTACAGTACAGCTGGTAAACAGTTCGGCTCAGAGCGGGACCCAGGTTTCTGTAAACAAAGACAGAAATGTGTAGTTAGATGGGATTTCATAGACTCAAATTTCAGAGTTCGAAGGATCACACAATATTTTAACTCAAGTTAAACATGAAAAGGATTTTAAAAAATTAGATTTGCATCGGTGACATCACGTTTTTTTTGTTATGACATTCATATCTTATCATTCATTTTTCTTTTTTGGTAATTTTTTTTGGCATCTTCAAGCTTTATTAGACAGTACAGAGTTGAGAGAGAGAGAGAGAGCGAGAGAGAGAGAGAGAGAGAGAGGGGATGACCTGCAGTGAAGGTCCACGGGTCGGATTTGAACCCGCGACCACTGCAACGAAGCCAGAGCCGATATGATGCGCGCAACAACTACTATTACATAAATCATTGGAACATGCCGGGAAATGTTTTAATCAAACTGAAGTCCGCAAACCTTTTGAGTTTCCCGTAGCGGATGGCAGACAGTAGTTTCTCCTTCTCTGCTTCACTCACACACCGTTCATAGGCCGCCAACAGACTGGAGAGAGAGAGAGAGAGAGAGAGAGAGAGAGAGAGAGAGAGAGAGAGAGAGAGAGAGAGAGAGAGAGAGAGAGAGAGAGAGAGAGAGAGAGAGAGAGAGAGAGAGAGAGAGAGAGAGAGAGAGAGAGAGAGAGAGAGAGAGAGAGAGAGAGAGAGAGAAAATGTCAACCTCAAAATTTTTAAAAAGTTCGATTTTTTTCTACAGTGTCTAGGGGCCGTAGTAAGTGTTCTTTCAAAGGTTTTTTTATTCATCAAAAGAATTTGCAAAGCAAATACAACAATGATTAATTATTTTTTTCCCCTTCCCCCACCCCCGGACACACCCCGCCCACATCCCCCCCCCCCCCACAACCAATCCTGCAGCACATAAAAGAAAAAAAAAAAACAACAAAAAAACAACAAAAAAACAACAATACACAATGTTAGAAAATTACATAGACAAAATACACGCTACAAGAAACAAAAATAAACAATCAATGAAGAAAAAAAAAAAAAAAAGGGGAGGGGAGGGAGGGGGGAGGGAGGGGAGGGGGGAGGGGAGGGGAGGGGCCGTAGTAAGTGTTAATATGTATTTGTCATTGAAGGAAAAAATTGCTGAAGACAATTTTTATATATATATATATCTTTATTTATACCAAGAGGACTAGCATGCGTGTAACATGTTAGTTACCTGTGTGGAGTGCTGTAATGCTAGACAGACAGACAGACAGACAGACAGACAGACAGACAGACAGACAGACAGACAGGTGAGTGAAATATGGGTCCATACAGTAACATGTTAGTTACCTGTGTGGAGTATGCTAGACAGACAGACAGACAGACAGACAGACAGACAGACAGACAGGTGAGTGAAATATGGGTCCATACAGTAAGATGTCAGTTACCTGTGTGGAGTGCTGTAGTTCTCTAGTATAGCTGCAGCCTTGTCCCCAGACAAACCGCTGATCTGCATCAACTGCCTGGCAAACACTTCTCTCACCGTCTGACACTGAGACACAGAGAGAGGGACAGAGAGAGGGGGAGGGAGAGAGAGGGGGAGGTAGGGGGAGGGAGAGAGGGGGGAGAGAGGAGAGGGAAGAGAGAGGAGAGAGAGAGAGAGAGAGAGGGAGAGGAGAGAGAGGGAGAGAGAGAGGGAGAGAGGGAGAGAGGAGGGGGGGAGAGAGAGGGAGAGAGAGGGGGGGGGGGGGGGGGGGGGGGGGGGGGGACAGAGAGAGGGGGAGAGGGAGGAGAGGGAGAGGGAGGGGGAGGGAGAGGGGAGGGGGAGGGAGGAGAGAGAGGGGGGGGGGAGGGGGGAGAGGGGGGGGGAGAGGGAGAGAGAGAGAGAGAGAGAGAGAGAGGGAGGGGGAGGGAGAGGGAGAGGGAGGGGGGGGGAGAGAGGGAGGGAGAGGGGGGGGGAGGGGGAGGGGGAGAGGGAGGGGGAGGGAGAGGGAGGGGGAGGGGGGAGAGAGAGAGGGAGGGGGAGGGAGAGAGAGGGGGGAGAGAGAGAGGGACAGAGAGAGGGGGAGGGAGAGAGAGGGAGGGGGAGGGAAGAGAGAGGGAGGGGGAGGGAGAGAGAGAGGGAGGGGGAGGGGGAGAGAGGGGAGAGAGAGAGGGAGGGGGAGCGAGAGAGAGAGAGAGAGAGGGAGGGGGAGGGAGAGAGAGAGGGAGGGGGAGGGACAGAGAGGGGGAGAGAGAGAGGGAGGGGGAGGGAGAGAGAGAGGGAGAGAGAGAGAGGGGGAGACGAGAGAGAGAGACACACAGAGGGACAACAGGGGTTCATATATTCACTAGCACACTTTACTGGACCACTGGGTTTAAAGACACACAAGGGCTGTGTTTGAAAAGCCCTACTGACGTCCTACTCATACTAAAAGCCCTACTGACGTCCTACTCATACTAAAAGCCCTACTGACGTCCTACTCATACTAAAAGCTACTCATACTAAAAACCCTACTAACGTCCTACTCATTCTAAAAGCCCTACTGACGTTCTACTCATACTAAAAGCCCTACTGACGTCCTACTCATACTAAAAGCTCTACTAACGTCCTACTCATACTAAAAGCCCTACTAACGTCCTACTCATACTAAAAGCCCTACTGACGTCCTACTCATACTAAAAGCCCTACTGACGTCCTACTCATACTAAAAGCCCTACTAACATCCTACTCATACTAAAAGCCCTACTGACGTCCTACTCATACTAAAAGCCCTACTAACATCCTACTCATACTAAAAGCCCTACTGACGTCCTACTCATACTAACAACCTTCCTAAAACACTGGATTTAAAGACACACACACACATTATTTTTATATTTAATTATTAGCATTTTCTTTTATATGAGACTTTTTTTTAAACACTGTTTATTGAATTTTCCAGCGGACAATACAGCGACAGCCGTAGACAGACATTAAGGCTTGAATAATCTGTATGAACACAAACCTTGTTCTTTACCGCTCCGTGGTTGAACTCTGCGAATGAAATGAGAGAACAGGCCGGTTTCCCTCTCTCCTCCTCCTCCGCCTCATTCTCTCCATCTCCCTCCAGCTCTCTGGAGCGACAGAGCAGCGTGCAGTTCTGAAGAAAGGTATATGTATTTAAAAGTGTGTGTGTGTGTGTGTGTGTGTGTGTGTGTGTGTGTGTGTGTGTGTGTGTGTGTGTGTGTGTGTGTGTGTGTGTGTGTGTGTGTGTGTGTGTGTGTGTGTGTGTGTGTGTGTGTGTGTGTGTGTGTGTGAGTGAAAAAATATTTAAAAAGGACAAAACAAGGTGTGAAGACAATGTCACTGTTTTGTTCTTGGGATTTCCTGGATTTTTTTAGAAAGATTTTGAATTTTAGAAAACCTAGCTTCGTTGAGTGAGTGAGTGAGTGAGTGAGTGAGTGAGTGAGTGAGTGAGTGAGTGAGTGAGTGAGTGAGTGAGTGAGTGAGTGAGGCCCAATCTAGATCCACCCCCTACACCCTAACCCTATCCACTATCCCTCCGTTTGCGCATTCACGGGGAGGGCCCGCCATATTGAGTGTCGTCCCAAACCATCGAGCCTCGAGTGTAAGTGGGTGATAAAGCCCTCGATCATTGAGTCTGCATCGACGTTGGCTCAGCCCTACGTTTGACACAGGTGTCCGCCAATCAATTATGTCCGGAATGGAGGAGCCAACTTACAAATGAGAGTTCCAAGGAGTTTGTTTCCCGAATTATAAATGAAACGTA
>CM049417.1:4200000-4212500 GCA_026929865.2 Hyperoplus lanceolatus | reverse complement strand
TACGGTAGTGAAAGACTTGTCACAGTGTTGCTGAGCTTCTGTCTGTAGCTCCATCTTAAACATGTAGCCTTTACTACCAGGGATCTAGAGAGAGAGAGAGAGAGAGAGACAGAGAGAGAGAGACAGACAGGGAGAGACAGAGGGAGAGACAGAGAGAGAGACAGACAGACAGACAGACAGATGGTTAGATAGTGAAATATTCTGACATATTTCATCTTAAACGTGACAGAGTGTGTAGTACCTGAGCCTAGTGTAAGCCCAGCATAAACATGATAAAGCAACAGTGCGTAGTACCTGAGCTTCCCTGTAGAGGGCGATCAGCACAGCGTAGCCTCCAGAGCGTTTCTGAGGAACATATTCTCTCTTCCTCCTCCCTCCTCCTCTCTCTTTACCGGCATCTCCACCAGCAGCGTTTCTCTACCAGGAAAACAAGAGACAAGTAATAGATCAGTCAGTCAAGCCCAGAATTATTCAAACCCCTGGCACATTTTGACTTAAAGCTGCAGTGTGTAGAATTTTTGGTTTTATTTCCTAGCAGATTTTGTAGAAAGTAATTATAATATCCATAAGTACATTTAATTTAGTGCATACTAGCTGATTTTTTTTTTTTAATTATTATTTTTTCCCTTAGAAAGGGTCTCATATATGTCCATATTTCTGCATATTTTGGACCAAGGCCTAGTGCCGCCATCTTCAAAGTGTCATAGTTGGAATGTCATCAGGTGCATTGTTTAAAATGTAGAATTGTTCTTGTCCTTGAAGGCCACTGTAGCTTCTGTTATTATTCTAAAGGGTTGAGGGCCCCTCTTCATTCCCATTTTTCACAAGATATCCTGCGGTAAGAACACATTAACACAAACAAACATTTTGGCTACAGATGTAGAGCTATGGGATACTGTATAAGGCCATGGTGTAGTGGTGTCGTCTGTGTACCTTCCTGGAGGGCGCCAGGCTGTTGTTGTCCTGTCTGCCTCCAGGGGGAGCTGCTGCTTTAGGGAGAGAGTGGATGGGAGCGTCTGAACCTAGAGAGAGGAAGAAAACACAGGAGTTGGTTTACTGGCTTATATAAATCTCCATATATAATAGGTCCACCATGATGATGAAAAAAACTGTTAACTTCTTGGTTATATTCTAATAATGTCTATTGGTTTGTGGCCAAAGTGCAGACAGAGGAACAATCTTAAAGGCAATCAAATCAGTCACTTATCTATACATCTGTCTGTCTGTCTGTCTGTCTGTCTGTCTGTCTGTCTGTCTGTCTCATCCATCCATCCATCCATCCATCCATCCATCCAGTCACTGAATGTCCTCACTCTCTCACCGTTGTCTCTGTAGTATCGTTGCAGTTTCTCGTCCAGGATTCTACAGATCCCGTCTCCAAAGTTCTGGAGGATTTTTGCCTCTTTGGCGTTTTGCAGCGGCAGAGGGTATTTATTAAGAGACGAGATCGCCTGCAGAGAGAGAGAGAGACAGGCATTAGATGGATGGATGGATGGATGGATGGATGGATGGATGGATGGATGGATGGATGGATAGATAGATAGATAGATAGATAGATAGATAGATAGATAGATAGATAGATAGATAGATGATTTGCAGCGGTAAGGGGTATTTATTCAGAGAGCTGATCACCTCGAGACAGAGACAAGACACACGCATTCAGAAATTTCAATTTATTTCGTTTCGGGAAAACATCTCATCCCAACAACATGGTAATTAATCTGCTCCTTTAACAGCCTTTCAACCAGATTTTGAATAGAAAGAAAGACAGATAGATAGACAGATAGATAGATAGATAGATAGATAGATAGATAGATAGATAGATAGATAGATAGATAGATAGATAGATAGATAGATCACCTTCTGGTAGACGTATTGTGTCTTGGCCCCCTTGTCCCTGGCTTCGTCCCGTAGCTCGGTGAGCCAGCGGAGGAACAGCGGGTTGGGACAGGACGGCAGCTCGCGCTTACGACCCAACCGCACCGGGACGACCGATGGCGTCATGCCTCTACGGTCTGACGAGAAGGACAATTTAAACTGGGGAATATATATATTTATATTTTTACACATATATATATAGCTCTATCCTCCTCCTCCTGTGTGTGTGTGTGTGTGTGTGTGTGTGTGTGTGTGTGTGTGTATCTCACCCAATAACAACAATATTTATCGACGAGAAAAAGCCTTATTTATGGCATTTATGAATGAAAATTAGCGCCAAGCGTGCAACAACATACGCAGCGACCATATACTATATATAAAACACGCAATAACATTAATTACCGTTACATTAAAGGTACAAATCCTCACCGTTTTACTCCCGCAGCCTCTCGGCACCTTGTTTTCAAACGGTAACTTTTCCTTGTTGATATCAGAGAGCGGAAAGGTAGAAGGAGGCGCCACACAACAGAAGGGGCGATAATTCAGACAGTGACACCTAGCGGCCAACTATATACATTGTGTTTGGTTCTTAATTAGGTTCAGAAAAAGGTTTATTGCCAGGTACAGCTCTGTAACAAATTAAGAGACCACTTCAAATGTTCAGTGTCTCTCGTTTTTTTAGTATTTATAGCCATATGTTTGAGTAGAATGAACATTTTGGTTTTATAATATAAACTACTGACAACATTTCTACCAAATTCCAATACATTTTTAGTCATTAAAGAACATTTTCAATAAGTTATGTAGAGATGAAGATTTAAGAAAAATCCAGACTGGTCTCTTTATTGTTTCCAGAGCTGTTTGTCAATGTCCACACTGGATATCTGAGAAACACTTCTCAAGTGACAATATAATGATTTTAAATATGGAAGTATTATGCAGGACAAAAACAACTACTATGATAATTATTATTTTGCTATGATAGTCTGATTCTAATGGAACAATTATATATCCACAGATGACCAACATGCACACACACACACACACACATGCACACACACATGCACACGCACACGCACACACACACACACACACACACACATCAACTCGCAGTTTGCTACTGTACACCAGGCAATGTACTGGAGCTCATATGGACACATATTATTTTCGTTCGCACTCACACACACGCGCACACGCACATGCACACACACACACACACATTTTTAGTACTTTATTTGCGCCCACAATTAATAATAATATACATAAGGACACAAATGTCATAGATGCAAAGTTTTCTCCGACACAACTCTGAAACGTGGCCAATGCCAGTCAAACAGCTGATATTATGGGTACACACAACACCTTCTCCTCCAAATATGGCGACTGCCAATGATGGAGGACACTGAGCAGTATTTGGCAAGCTGTTTTGCGCTTGTTTTTGTAAGGCCGACAATCCTAAGACCACTAGTGACAAGCCTATGCACATGGCCTAGACTGCCAAAAATGAACACAAGTAAATGACAGTTGTAGCCCATGGAGTTAATTGTCTGTACTAGAGGGTAATATTTCACCAGCTTAGTTAAATAAGCCTCCTCTAAACTTGAGTCAAAGGTGCAGGCTACCTCCAGGATGTGCACTTTTCTACGGTGCTCATCTATTATCAAAATGTCAGGCCTGGTGGCACTTAGATCAGTAAACACAGACATTTCAGCTTCACACAAAGAGAACATATGAGGTCTAACAAAGCAATTGACATGGGTGGAGGATGTTGGTGAAAGTATAGGTGGTAAGCTTTGTACAATCAAGTTCACAATCCTGTCATGCCTGGCTATATAAAGGCTTTTATAAAAGTAGCAGCCATTTAATATATGTGACATTGTCTCAGTGAACTGTTCTTGTCCATGATGAATACATAATGATGTGTGGGTGTGTGGGTACCAGATTGACAGGTTCAGCTGGGACGGTAGAACCTGCAATCTGGCTTTGATGGCAAACGTTTGTATGTCCTCATCAATGGATGCATTATTGAAGATGATGTGGGACACAGAATGGTCAGCAGAAGGCAAGCAGGCTAGTTTGCCTTGTAGTCTTAGTCCCGTCCAGTGTTTTTGGCGTTGTCTGTGTTTTATTGCCAGCAGGGCTGCGCGACAGTTAGTGGGTGGGAGTGTGAACTCGACTCCGTCTTCCACCAAGGTGGCAGTGACGGCGATGTCCCCACTAGTAACCAATGATTCGGATGGGGCTACATTCTTTCCATTATGTGTCCAACGCAGAACGATACCAGTCCAACTACAGAGGTCGTTAAGATCCGGCCAGTCAGACCTGACACCGAACCCGATGGCGCGAGTGTCCAGTTTGCCGTTCGGTTTCCTTCTGAATCCCAGAAAGTTCGGCTCAGATTCGGAGGCGAGAGGGACTTTGCGCTTCTTAAGGTCTAATAATAGCGATGCACGGGCCATTTTCCTGACAGAGGGATCATCGTTGTTCAGCATATTTAATAAATGTGCCAACCTGGTGGCGATGTAGACCCACTCAAAATCGGGTACTCCCAAGCCCCCTCGTGCCTACTGTGGTGGATGACGTCCCGAGTTGTGTGGGTGTTTAGGCCACTCCAGCCTCTAACTATCTGAACCGTTTTATTGTTTAAGTCTTGCAGTGTTTTACGTGTTAAGTGAACATTGGCAAAGAAGTGGTGAACCTTTGATAAGGCAATTTGCCCAATGGCATCCAGTTTCATTGTAAGCGGCAAAGGAGATGTGTCAATTTTATGTAACCTTGAAGTATAATCGGATATTATTTCTTGCACTTGTTGGTCCCAGTCGCCAGCTACATTAAATTTGTGTCCCAAGTATGCATATGTTTCATTTCGGGAATAGACTCGAATGGTTTTATTGTTGATTTTGAATTGGGGGTCGCGGTCTAGCTTCGACCGATACCACCTATTCCCGCCGCTCCTCCTTTCAAAGAACGTCGCGCACTTGGACTCCTTGACCTCCAGGCCCGACCACCGAAGGAAGGCATCAGTCTTGTGCAACATGTCCTGCACAACCTTTTCCTGGCGGGATGCCATTTGCACATCGTCGGCAAAAGCTTGTACAGGATTTGGGGAGATGGTTCCAGGTGGAGCGCTTTGGCACATCCACTCTATCCACCTATTGATTGACAGAATGAAGTTAATTGCGCTCCACGGGCAGCCCGTCTTGATCCCGATGCGCAGTGGAATGTGTTCAGTGAGCTCGGCTCCGCAGATGACCTGAACGAAAGAGCCTTGGTACACATCTTTAACGATGTCGATGTAACATTGAGGGAGATGTATACACACACACCCACACACACACACACACACCCACACACACACACACACACACACAAACACAAACACAAACAAACACACGCCCACACACATAGGGAATGTTACCTGTCCGGTGCCCCCACCCATTGATGAGAAAAACAGATTCTATAAATAGTAAGTATGCAGACAGACCTGGTGCAGTGACGCGGGCAGAGGGAGGGAGAGAGACACACAGAGGCAATTCAAAATCTTCGAAAGTTCAAAACCTGTATTAAACCGGTCAGTAAACAGCCACACAGTCTGAAATCACACACCTATCACATAACAGACATTCCTTTGTGACCAGATTAAAGCAGCTCAAATCTTCCCATTTCCAAATCTACATTTTCATCAAAAATATTCATAGATAATTCACTTTAAATTGTTGCCATTGTAGTTTAAGGAAGTGCTTAGCAAAACAAATCAATTATGTACGTACCCCTCTCTAAATCTTTCCTGAGCCAAGCAGCACTTAGCTGGCCCCATTTACATTTTTGATTAAAAAAAAATATATATCAAAATCGACTTCAATACAGGCATTGCGTCTTTTCAAACATCATGAAAGTTTTTTGTATATTCTTTATTGCTCCTGTATACTTCAGTGTAAACGGTCCGACCAACCTCGCATACTCAATCAATGGTTAAGTAGACAGTATGTAGTATATACATGTTGAGCATGTAGGAGGGAGGACGTTAGTAGGCCGTTCAAACGCAGCCTATGTGTGCATTGCTGTGTACCTTACCTTACCTCTGTCATTTTTTATTTTCTACCTTCCCTGTGTGACTGTGTATAGCCACAAGGGGCCGCCAGTCACACATTTACACAGGGGGATTTGACCCCAAACAAAGTTCAGGTCAGCTGTGTCTAAATCACTGCATGTTAGGACAGAGCAGCTAACTCTCTACTGACACTGAGCTAGTTAGAGTAGCTGGCGTTCTATCGTTATAAAATCACTATTATAATATAATGAATGAGGTTTTCTTCCCTCAGTCTTTCCTTGGCCCAGCTGTCCTGTTAATCCTACGCACTGTAGCTTTACTTACTATGTGAAACGCTTCTTGAGCTCCTGCATCAGTGTCAGGGGGGGCGACACCAATTTGTAAACGCTGCCATACCGAGAAACACAAAGAGAGTTTTGTGAAGCTGATAGGCTTGATCACCTTTGTGTCAACTCGTATGGGCAAATGGCTTGAATGTAACCTGACATTCAGTCATAAGAAAAATGTACGCAGTATAGCTTTAATAACTATAATTAAAATAATTATAAACTTTAATAAAACTGGGTGAAATGGACTTTTAAATGCATGGAGTGTGTGCATCAGTATCCCAGGAAAGATACATTAAAAAAAAATAAAATAAAAAATTAATTATTTTTTTTAGAATTTAATTTAATTTCTATTTTCTTTAGTTTAAAAATACATTCATAAAGGTAGCAACGAAGTTACACACTGTAGCTTTAACTCAGCGTAGAGAGAGAGGGATGAGAGAGAGATGAAAGACAACAGGAGTAGAGGAGTGTACTTGACACCAGTTCAACCTGAATGACAACCTGGTAGTGTCTCTCCCACGTTACTGTTATTTCTGTCTCCATTTTCTCTTCTGTTTGGGATGGTTAGGAGATACTCAGCAACAATAACACACTGCTGTTCTAGGCCTTCTATATCTCAATACTAGGGGTGTAACAGTACACCAAGGTCCGGTATGCAACAAAATAATAATTGCATGCAACATTAACTACAATTGCAGCCCATAGGTATTTTTTAGTATAGAAAAATAAATATACTGCCGCAAACAAGCAATGTCTCCAATAAATACTTCTCAAAAACACAAAACACCAGTGGCGTAGTGGATAGAGTGTGTACCATATCGGCTCCGGCCTTCGTTGCAGTGGTCGCGGGTTAAAATCCGACCCGTGGACCTTTACTGCAGGTCATCCCCCCCCTCTCTCTCTCTCTCTCTCTCTCTCTCTCTCTCTGTCTGTCTCCCCATTTCAACTCTGTACTGTCTAATAAAGCTTGAAAATTCCCAAAAAATTATCTTAAAAAAAAAGGGTGATAAAAGTTATAGTGTGTGTGTGTGTGTGTGTGTGTGTGTGTGTTGTGTGTGTGTGTGTGTGTGTGTGTGTGTGTGTGTGTGTGTGTGTGTGTGTCTTTGTGTGTGTGTGTGTGTGTGTGTGTGAGGTGAGACAGTTAGGAATGGGGCGGTGACAGAAAGTTTAACTCATCTGCCCAAACTCCTCGGACCGCCCGGGCCGCATACCGTTCACTCACACATCCTGCACCACTCCTCTCTCTCTTCACACACACTTTCCTTTAAATTGCTTTGAGTGTGTGTGTGTGTGTTGTGTGTGTGTGTGTGTGTGTGTGTGTGTGTGTGTGTGTGTGTGTGTGTGTGTGTGTGTGTGTGTGTGTGTGTGTGTGTACGTGTTTCTGTGTATGTGTGTGTGTGAGTGTTTCTGTGTGTGTGTGCAAGTGTTTCTGTGTGTGTGTGTGTGTGTTTCTGTGTATGTGTGTGTGTTTGTGTGTGTGTGTGTAGGTGTGTGTTATGATTCTTCTGCACCACTCCTCTCTCTCTCTTAACACACACTTTTCTTTAATTTGAGTGATCACAGCTGACAAAATGCAGCATGGGAAATGTTTATGTTGTTGTTATTTAAAATCCAAGTGTGCCTATTTTAGGTGTGAGGTTTTGTGCGTCTCCACATGTGAATGACAAACTTTGCAAGTGAGGACGCACAGTAGCAACTCAATACGAGTCGAGCTTGACATTTTCACAATTTATTACGCTCCTGTGTATTGTCCTGTTTCTGTTTTTCATACACAGCTCTGGGAAAAATGAAGAGACCAGTCTGGATTTTTTCTTAAATCTTCATCTCTACATTACTTATTGAAAATGCTCTTTAATGTCAAAAAAAATGTGTTGGAATTTGGTAGAAATGTTGTCAGTAGTTTATATTATAAAACCAAAATGTTCATTCTACTCAAACATATGCCTAGAAATAGTCAAACGAGAGACACTGAACATTTGGAGTGGTCTCTCCATATTTTCCAGAGCTGTATATTGCGTTTTGAGCCTGTACGGGCACTTTGGTCAACTGAAGTTGTTTTTAATGTGCTATATCAATAAAGTTCAACTTTAATTGACTTGACTGGCAAGCGGAGAGAAAGCCAAAGAATCAAGTGAACAGAAACTGAATGGTGTTGATAACTTAACAAAGAGAGGAATTAATCGCATCGCAGAAACATTAAGTTGATGACAGAAAACTCTTTATACATTCATTCAAAAGACATGACATTGCTTGCACTTCTTGAAACAATACAGACCTACATTAAAGGTGCAGTGTGTAGTTTCAGAGGAGGGGGCTTTGTTTACATTCACAGAGCCTGCAGTTAGTTTACAAAACATATTTTCTCTACATGTAATTCTTAGTATTGAATAATTCTATCATCATAAATCAAAACTAAATTATTTTGAGGAACATGGAACTAAACGTATAAGACTAGAATATGTTTGTGAACCAAACTGTGGGCCCTGCTGCTGTAAACAACAACAACAACAACAACAACAGCAGTGAAACAGTAACTTTTCAGGAAGCTTTCTAACTTCAAACAGTGTTCCAGGGATCACATTTCAGATTGTCGTAAAAAAATGTTTAGTATGCGTTCATGAGAGACTTGTGTACTCCTGTGTGTTATTACGTTTAGCTTTCAGCTGTTTCGGGAGGCCGTTAAAGGTGTGTGTGTGTGTGTGTGTGTGTGTGTGTGTGTGTGTGTGTGTGTGTGTGTGTGTGTGTGTGTGTGTGTGTGTGTGTGTGTGTGTGTGTGTGTGTGTGCGTGTGTGTGTGTGTGTGTGTGTGTGTGTGTGTGCGTGCGTGTGTGTGTGTGTGTGTGTGTACTTGTGTGAAACAATTTGAGTTTTAGACCTTAGGAGTGAGGACATTTTGTCTGGTTCTCACCAAAGGACAGGCCTTTAAAGGGCTGTTTGAGGGTTAACACTAGGTTTCAAGGACAGGCCTTTAAAGGGCTGTTTGAGGGTTAACACTAGGTTTTAAGGTTCAGGTATGAATTAGGTTTATGTTAGGGTTAGTGTAAGGGTTGGGGTTAGGGAAATAATGTAGTTGTGATGGTTAAGGTTAGGGTGTGTATGTGTGTGTGTGTTTGAGTGCCTGCGTGCGTGTGTGTGTGCGTGTGTGTGTGTGTGTGTGTGTGTGCGTATGTGCTTGCTTGCCTGTGTGTGTGTGCCTGCTTGCGTCCGTGCATGAGTGTGTGTGTGTGTGTGTGTGTGTGTGTGTGTGTGTGTGTGTGTGTGTGTGTGTGTTAATGACAAAGAGGACAGGGGAGCAGGAGGGGGTTGTAAACACACACAGCGGGGGGTGAGAGGTGGAGTAACTAACGATGATCTCGGAATCATTCACACAAACACGCTTTTATTTGTCTTCCTGATATTATGTTGAATTAATTACCACGATACCGTTGTTCAGCAGCCGCATACACTGTGATACTGATATCCAATAGGAATCCAGAGAATTAGCAGACAGGAAACTGTGCATAAAGAAGAGTACAGATAATATAACAAATATTTCATTATTGATTAATGTGTGTTTACTTTACAGTTTAATAAATGGACCTTTTTAGTGCTATTTTAATTTGGTCCCTGTGTGTTTGTCTGTAACTGTTTGTCTGTAGGCTAACTGTTTGTCTGTAACTGTTTGTCTGTAGGCTAACTGTTTGTCTGTAACTGTTTGTCTGTAGGCTAACTGTTTGTCTGTAACTGTTTGTCTGTAACTGTTTGTCTGTAGGCTAACTGTTTGTCTGTAACTGTTTGTCTGTAACTGTTTGTCTGTAGGCTAACTGTTTGTCTGTAACTGTTTGTCTGTAACTGTTTGTCTGTAACTGTTTGTCTGTAGGCTAACTGTTTGTCTGTAACTGTTTGTCTGTAGCTGTTTGTCTGTAACTGTTTGTCTGTAGCTGTTTGTCTGTAACTGTTTGTCTGTAACTGTTTGTCTGTAACTGTTTGTCTGTAACTGTTTGTCTGTAGGCTAACTGTTTGTCTGTAGGCTAACTGTTTGTCTGTAGGCTAACTGTTTGTCTGTAACTGTTTGTCTGTAACTGTTTGTCTGTAGCTGTTTGTCTGTAGCTGTTTGTCTGTAGCTGTTTGTCTGTAACTGTTTGTCTGTAACTGTTTGTCTGTAGCTGTTTGTCTGTAGCTGTTTGTCTGTAACTGTTTGTCTGTAGCTGTTTGTCTGTAGCTGTTTGTCTGTAACTGTTTTTCTGTAGGCTAACTGTTTGTCTGTAACTGTTTGTCTGTAGCTGTTTGTCTGTAACTGTTTGTCTGTAACTGTTTGTCTGTAACTGTGTGTCTGTAGCTGTGTGTCTGTAGCTGTTTGTCTGTAACTGTGTGTCTGTAGCTGTGTGTCTGTAACTGTTTGTCTGTAGCTGTGTGTCTGTAGCTGTTTGTCTGTAGCTGTTTGTCTGTAACTGTTTGTCTGTAACTGTTTGTCTGTAGCTGTGGTCCATTGTGCTGCGGCCTGTCTTGGTCAGGTCACCTCCTTTGAAAAAGAGATTTTTTTTTTTTTTTTTTTTTGTCTTTGTGTGCTGCAGGATTGGTTGTGGGAGGGGGTGAGATGCGGGAGGAGTGTGTTGGGGGGGGGAAAATTAATCATTGTATTGTATTTGCTTTTCAATTTTTTTTTTTTGTTTGTTCCTGGTTAAATAAAGGTTAAATAAAGGTTACATAAAAAAAATAAAAAATTCTATAAAATATCAAATGTCTTTTTCTTTTTCTTTTTCTCAACATCATGTTTTTCTTCGATACTCTGATCAAGGATTTTTCCACATCAGAATCAGAATCTCCGAAAATAATCTCTTTATTCTCATCAACAAAATTGTGGTAGAGGCTCTCAAAATAACTGCTTTGTTACATTTACATTTGTCTTATATATATGATTCACTGTATGATTTAGGATACATTTGGTTTGCAGAAAATGCATTTTTAAGATATAGTATTTTGTTTTGGTGTTTGTTTGTTTGTTTGTTTATTGTATTAATGTAAGTTGTCAACTGGAAAAGCTTCATATTGATATCTGAAAATGTCACCCTATATTCCCCCTCAGTGCCTCTCCTTAAATGTTAGGGCACAATTTAAAACATATTCAGTTTAACGTCATAAACAACAACAACAAAACAGCAAGTCCTCGTGATTGGGAATGTATTTTTTATTTTTTTTGCATTGTTGCTTGAAAAAATTACTCATTACATTTTGCCTGGATTGTCTGTTAGGCTTATTAGGGCCTTCTTCCGAACCCGACAAAAACCCTCAAATTATTAGACACATTTTGCATTCAAAAGCGGTCAAAATCAATCCAATATTTACTATCTGTGTGTGTCAGCTGTCAAACACTCCGATAAGTCTAATTATATTCGGTTATGGAGTTTTGTATTCACTGGGTGGAGTTGAACAATATAGCCTACCTTATTTGCCTTTTAACTGTTGTGTCCGTGCGCTGTGTGTGTGTGTTTGTGCGCACGCGCGTGTGTGTGTGTGTGTGTGTGTGTGTGAGTGTGTGTGTTTCACTGTTTTGTGTTAGGCATAAGTGGCCTAACAACACACACTCTCTAGTCTACACGTTCCCAAAATGTATTTTCTTCTTTCTTGCCTTTTGCACCGCTCCCCACACCTTAAAGCGGAATGGAGAGAGAGAGAGAGAGAGAGGGGGAGAGAGAGAGAGAGAGAGAGAGAAAGGAGGGGTAAACCGGTTCAGCAGGTATACTGACTCTGAAGGCCTAACCCAGTGGCTTGTTGTCACCGTTATTTCTCACGCGCATGCGCCATGGGGTCTGTTTCCTGCTTTTTCAAATGAGTACCTGTGCTGCTAGTTTTTTTTGACCCACCTCTACACCGCCGTCTCACTGTGTGTGTGTGTGTGTCTGTGTCTGTGTGTCTGTGTGTGTGCGTGCATCAGGATACAGTTTTTTTTTTATCCCACCCACTCACACACACATTCACACTCCCGTTATATCTCAGAGCGCCGCGGTATGTAGCTGATTATTTCGCCTTTACCTGTCCGCGCGACACACCTGAGCGGACTCACTCACCTGTTGTTTTCCGACGTAAGACTTTTTCTACCGATTCTGATCCACACAACGGGCGATATATTTACGACAAAGGTAACGGGGAAATAGGAGATAAAAAGCGGTAGCATACTTTCCGACCGACAAGAAAAGAAAGGTGCCAGGAAGGAAGGACGAGAGGGGACTTACACCTTCCATTTTTTTTCTCTCTCTTCCACCT
>CM049417.1:4177500-4192500 GCA_026929865.2 Hyperoplus lanceolatus | reverse complement strand
ATTTCCTAGCACATTTTGTAGAAAGTAATTATAATATCCATAAGTACATTTGATTTAGTGTATAATAGCTGATTTTTTTTTTTTTAATTATAATTTTTTCCCTTAGAAAGGGTGTGTAATATGACATCATCAAGAAAGTTCTACAAAGTTCTTGAATGCAACGCTCCCTGGGTAACCCCAACCCTTTAGAATAATAACAGAAGCTACAGTGGCCTTCAAGGACAAGAACAATTTGCATTGTTTAAACAATGCACCTGATGACATTCCAACTATGACACTTTCAAGATGCCTTGACTAGGCCTTGGTCCAAAATATGCAGAAATATGGACATATATGAGACCCTTTCTAAGGGAAAAAAATAATAATTAAAAAAAAAATTCAGCTATTATGCACTAAATTAAATGTACTTATGGATATTATAATTACTTTCTACAAAATCGGCTAGGAAATAAAACCCAAAATTCTACACACTGCACCTTTAAGTGATTTGGTGGATATATTTAGATACTGTATATTTCAAGGTGACATGACATACCAACCATGATGCTAAGAATAAATATGAAATCCATTTTTGCTTTAGCAGAGGTTTTATGGACACACACAATATCCCTGTGTTCCAAATCGCATACTCTTTCTTATTCCTATTGTACATACTACATCTGATTTATTTATTTGTTTCATCATAACATTGCAGCCTTGATCTTGCCTCTTGCTCTTATATCCGTCGCATCCCTCGGTTGTTTTCATACGGAGGCTCCGTCGATGTGACGTCACTTCCGGCACGCACTGGATTGTGGGTCAGAATCGCCCCAAAAAGGATGCTGATTTCAACACTAAAAAATCTCGGCCGGATGTAGTATAGACATCCGGGTATTTCTAACCATACTAAATCTGGCCACAAGAATCGGGACATCCTAAATCTTTTTTCTACCATACTAAATAGTAGATAGTGTGTGGATTGGAACGCAGGGCCAATTTTGTTGAGGAACACTTATTAATTTAATCCTAACTATCCCCCCCCCCCCCCCTTTGTTGCTGTGCGTAGATTTGCCAGAAGACGTTCCAGTACCAGCGAATGTTGAATCGTCACATCAAGTGTCACAACGACACAAAGAGACACCTCTGCACCCACTGCGGCAAGGGCTTCAACGACACCTTCGATCTCAAGAGGCATGTCCGCACACACACAGGTAAAGACATCAACGCTCACCTTTACTCACCAGCATTATACTCTCTTATGTACTTACTCATAGCATTTGGGTAACTTCTGTCTTTTATATGTTGCAAATTTTATCTGTTGTTTTTTTTTTACTTAAACCTGCAGTGTGTAGAATTTTGGGTTTTATTTCCTAGCAGATTTTGTAGAAAGTAATTATAATATTCACAAGTACATTTAATTTAGCGCATAATAGCTGCATTTTATTTTTTTAGAATTATAATTTTTTCCCTTAGAAAGGGTCTCATATATGTCTATATTTCTCCATACTTTGGACCAAGGCCTAGTGCCGCCATCTTGGAAGTGTCATAGTTGGAATGTCATCAGGTGTATTGTTTAAAATTTAGAATTGTTCTTGTCCTTGAAGGCCACTGTAGCTTCTGTTATTATTCTAAAGGGTTGGGGTTACCCAGGGAGCGTTGCATTCTAGAACTTTGTAGAACTTTCTTGATGATGTCATATTACACACTGCACCTTTAATCGACGTATTTTTTTTACTGTGCTTTTATTTTCCATGCACATTGTAAAGCACTGTCTGTGACCCTGTCTGTGGAAAGTGCTATATAAATATACATTTTACTTACTTATATACACTACTGTGGCTTATTAGGGCCATAGGAGGAGGTGGGGGGGGGGAGATGAGAGGGGAAATATTTTAGATCATTATGCATTTTGTGAATGAAGTTGAAATATCAAGAATAAAGTATTTCGTCTTTATTCTTGATATTCTTACTTTGATCTCTAAGTGCATACTGAAAAAAAGTCCTCCTCATATTGTTGTCTCTCCCATGGCCCTATTACTCTTCCATACATAAACACACACGCAAGAACACACAAATGACATTTTTCTCTTTTATTTTTTTCTCCATCTAGGAGTCCGTCCCTACAAATGCACCCTGTGTGAGAAGGCTTTCACCCAGCGTTGCTCCCTCGAGTCGCACATGAAAAAGATCCACAGTGTCACCCTGAAATATGCCTACAAGGAGCGGCGCAACAAGCTGTACGTGTGTGAGGAGTGTGGGCACACCATGGACACCCAGGACCAGCTGCTAATGCACCTCCATAAACTACACCCGGACAGCCACCTGCTCAAGGGAAAAGGCCTGAAAAGAGGAGGGGTAGGCGGGGAGGGAATGTCGCCGGAAGGGTCCTCAAATCCTGGGTCTCCACAAGGGCTGGATAGTGACGATACCACTGGATCTATGGAGCAGTAGATTGTAATGGGGAAGACAAGCGAAATGACAATCTCAGGGGAGTGTGGATGGATGGATGAAGGATGGATGAATGTGTTTACTGGTGTGTTTTAAAGCTATAGTGCGGAACTTTTCATATAATTGAATGTTGGTTGGTTGCATTTAAGTCATTGCTCTAAATGAGTTGACAAAAGTTGATTAAGCCTATCAGCTCCACATATCTCTCTCTGTGTTTCTCAGTATGGCAGCGTTTACAAACTGGTGTGTCCCCCCTAACCCTAACCCCCCCTCTCCCTCCCACACTGGTGCAGGAGCTCAGAAAAATCCCCAAGAAGCGCCCAAGAAATGTTTCAGTTGTTGATTCTACTGCTAAGAACAAAAAAAAACCTGTACTTACAGCAGAAGGTATAAAATCCATGTGCCATCACTGATGGCTTTACCTCATGTAGATGCACCGACAGCGTTGTTGTAAATAGTCACAATTCCTCATGGGGGGTGGGGGGGGGCGACAGAAGTTACACACTATAGCTTTAATACAAGATGACAAGTCATAATACATTGCAGTGGGGAAGGTACATGTGTGTATGTTCTGTAAAAATGTAAAATTATAAAGTTAGAAGATCATTTGTTGGCTCACATCTAGGGCAGTTTTCCTTTAAAACTAAAGAGTCTAAGTGGGCCTCAAAACTCCAAAAATCGAGTGAAGACAATTTTACTTGTGTGTGTGTGTGTGTGTGTGTGTGTGTGTGTGTGTGTGTGTGGTGTGTGTGTGTGTGTGTGTGTGTGTGTGTGTGTGTGTGTGTGTGTGTGTGAATGTTGAAGTGTGTTGTATGGATTTTGTTATTTCTCTATATACCACAGACTGCAACGTTAAATGTAATAATGCACCAAATAAGGCCAAGTTTGAAACTGATACATATATACATATATATTATATATATTAACATGGGATTGTGATATTTTTCTTCTTTTCTATTGCATGTGAATATCAACTGTGGGCTTTTTCCGTACAGCAAGAATACATTAGTTTTTCTATGAAAAAAAAAGTGCTATGTTCATTAAAAGGGAATAATATATTACACAAACATGTACTAGTTTTTATCTTTTTTTGTTGCATATTGGGCTTTAATTATGTATTACATAATCTGAATCAACAGTGATTGAAGTTAATTGTGTGACCCCTTAGCTTGGGTTTAAAGTGGCTTAAGTCAGTTGGGGGTACTACCTAATATTAGCCTGGTCCAACCAGACCATTGTACTTCATTTCATTTGTACAGAAGGTCTGGAACTGTGCTATTGGCAAACGTTCACTCACTTGGAGGCGGGTGTCTGTCGAAGTTTAAAACTATTGGATCTGCCCAGTGCCACTCTGGATTAGCCAACCAATCGCATCACGTTTGGTCATCACGTGTGTCATGAGCCGGCTTTTGATGGTGCCTTCCAGTTGGACAGGGAACTCGGAAATTTCCGACTTCACTACATATTGTAGTCTATGAATCTACCGGTACCTGGCAACGGTAACTTGCTAGAGCCTAACGTTTAGTTATTTGGATGAGAAAGGTTTTAGGCGTCCATACTTTCCCGAGCAGATGCACTGGAACACAGACAGGTCGGAACTCGGAACTACCAAGTCGGAAATCTCCTTTTTCCGAGTATAAAGGAACGCAGCATTCAACTGAAACTGGAGTGTTCTCAGCCACTCGCTCTGTTCGCTGATTGGACGATCGTAGATTCTCCGGAGAATCTGGGCAATGCGCTGTACACCCAGACTGACTACTGAAGGGAAAATGAAATTTGGCTGGAAGTAGGCGGGCGGGCGGAGCCAGGCTAACCTAATATACTACCTAAGTACATTTATATGGACACTTGTTTTCGGATCCTCCTGCCATTTTAAAATGACAAACCGGCCCCCTATAAGATTATATATCCTCAAATCAAAAAGTGCATTCAACAGAAAATACGTTGTTGTGTGCATAGATAACCAAGATTGTATTTATTTTATTAGTTTAAAATGCATCTATCAGGTATAGTTAAAGGTGCTGTAAGTGGAATGGTTCTTTTAGCTAACCTCCTGTCAGTTACTGCAGTTAGCAGTCCCCTCGCTCGTCCCTACGTCACCACATTAATGCACTGCGTTCTTCAAGCAGCGAGTTATCTAGCACCATCTCAGATCCATAAGTGTGATAAACCATGATAAAAACCATCAAAACAGACATTGGGAAGGATTTTTACCTGCTCCGCCATTGTAGGCGCACAAACATTCACCCATCTGTTGCTCTGGCGTGCACCGGCAGTGAGACCATGGAGTGTTTATACTATATATGAGTGAGACGAGTATTGGTTGGTAGCGTTCTCTCTTCTGATTGGATATAAATTTCGGGATACTCCAATAAGTTTATTTGCCGATTACATGCAGAGCAGCTGACTGAGAGATCGGCTTTATGAAACGCGCACATTATGTAAGTGATCACTGTATGAATAAAGAGCGATTTAATACTTATATTAACATAAATAAACCGCTTACTTCACCTTTAACTACAGTTTAGCTATATGATAACGAGGCTTAAGATTCAGTTCAACTTCCTCATTGCTCAAATTAGTGAATGGATTGGAAATACTGTACGTAATACATCACTTATAAATAATTACATCACGACGCCCAAGTGAAGACAGAAAAACGTTGCAACAGACACTAACGGAACTATGAGTGTGTGAGTGTGTTGACATCTTTATAGCTGTAAAATCTATGTGGTCGCAAAGGGAGATATGATTACACTCGACAATTAGTCAAATTATATTCTTAAAGCTCTACTTCACCGGTTGGAATATGAAGGTGTATGGAACTCGGAGATCCTATTTAGTGTAACTGTGCGAAGAAGAAAAAAATCGGATCATCCTAGCCTGAGAAAAGGCAGAAAGAGTGTTTTATGGTCTCACTGTCTAACCCTACATTTGGTATGGTTAGGATTAACAGGACAGCTGGGCCAAGGGAAGACTGAGGGAAGAAAAACCTCATTCATTATATTATAATAGTGATTTTATAATGATATAACGCTGGTTCCGTATGGGTGAAGTATTCCTTTAACACAGACAGTTCAAACTTTCTATATGTGTGAGGGCATAAGATATGGGCTAGGAGGCCCCCCCCCCAAAGCTTTTGAGGTTTAAGAGAGAGAGAGAGAGAGAGAGAGAGAGACAGAGGAGAGAGGAGAGGGAGAGACAGGAGATGAAGGGGGGGGGGGGGGGGGGGAAAAACAAAAAAAGGGGGGGGGGGGGGGGGGGGGGGGGGGGGGGGGAGGTAAATCATGTTTGGGATGGCTTTTATACACTTATTTCAATGGTTTTTCACCCCTAAGCTTTTGAGTGCGTGTAAGAGAGAGAGAGAGAGAGAGAGAGACACACACACACACACACACACACACACACACACACACACACACACACACACACACACACACACACACACACACACACACACACACACACAGAGAGGTAGCCTATATAATGTTTGGGAGGGTGAGGTTGGATTCTTGGTCTCTGTCGGGTCTTGTTTGGAGGATTCCTGCATCTCTCTTTCTTCTGCCCCGGGACACGTGGAGGCGTAACGGACACATAACGGTCTCAGTTTCACTCACACACAAACCGTTTGTTTTCAACAGTTTCTAAATCGGAAAAAGTGATTTTGTAATTGACACTATTCTACACTGTGAATCACGCCACATCAGAACGCATTGGATTGGGATGTTTTAAAAGCTACTTAAAGGCCTACTTCACCGGTTTGAATATGAAGGTGTATTGAATTCTGAGATCCTATGTAGTATAAATGTGCAAAAAAAATTAAAATCGGTTCATCCTAGCCTGAGAAAAGGCAGAAAGAGTGTTTTTTTTAACTCTATATTTCTCTTTCTCGTGACATCACAGAAAGAGAAATATAGGGTTAAAAAAAACGTACTTTGTAAATATTACTGTAATGTTACAGTAAAAGACATCACAGTAATATTTACAAAGTAAGTTTTTTTTAACCCTATATTTCTCTTTCTGTGATGTCACGAGAAAGAGAAATATAGGGTTAAAAAAAACACTCTTTCTGCCTTTTCTCAGGCCAGGATGAACCGATTTTAATTTTTTTTCGCACATTTATACTACATAGGATCTCAGAATTCAATACACCTTCATATTCAAACCGGTGAAGTAGGCCTTTAAGAAATGCTAAAGGAATACAATGGCGGATCTAGCTTTACCAATGTGTTTTGTTGTTTATGCGGTGATTCACTCGTATAGCAACAGTTGTTTCGGGTCCAGCGTTAATCTTTTTTTTTTATTTATAGGTCTAGGTTTTATTTTATAGAGGACATATTAAATAGCATTCATCAATCAAGGAGGGGAGGGGTTTGAAATCTTGACACATTTGAATCAACTTAATAACTATATGCTAAAGACATTTCAATGCCTTTAATGTGGAAGTATAGGCCTAAGTATATAGTGTAGGTATAAGTCATTTCTCAATCCACCAGCAATGTCCAAGAGGTGGCGCTGTTTATCACTTTAAGACACGTTGAGTTAATGTGTTCAGTAGAAAACTATCCATATATTGTGTAGACTGTATGTTTATTTATTTATTTATTTATTTATTATTCTTTCGGACAATTCCACACAATACACAATTTTCTCTTGAAAATATTCATACATCATACTTTGTGTTGTCCGAAGGGAGACGGAAGAAGCCAAAGGCTTATCAGGTACCGCCCCCATTTTCATCAAATTCGAATTCAGATACACAGTTACTGTTACAGAAAATAAAAATAAAACAAAAAACATTTTTTTTTATATATAGCTATATATATATATATACATACATACATATATACACATATATATATATACACATATATACACATACATACACATACATTTTTTTTTTTTTTTTTTAAGAATCTGCAGTCCAATACACAATCAATTTTAATGTAATTGCTTCAGCTTTTAAGATCAGTTCAGCACAGTTCAGTTTCTCTGTGACAATGCCAAGTGTATAAAGTGTGAAGTGGCCTTGTATTTGGCCTGTTCCAATTCTTAACTGGTAGTCAAAACACTTCTGCAAAAGTATTCAAAAACAAGTCTGACAGCTGGCCTGTATTATTCTTTACAATATTGATATGTAAGTGACATTGACATTGTGCTCAGGTTATTAGTCTGTAATTTTCAATAATTTTTGAAACATAATTTGCTTTGAAATTGCGCAAACTGCAACTCCCTGTGACAACTTCATCAAGTCCATTCCACAGCTTAATACCCTTTATAGAAATCGAAAAGGATTTAAGTGTGGTCCGTATATTTTTCTCAGTGAATTTATCTTTTCTTCTTAAATCATGCAAAACTTCTCTGTCTTCAAACATTACTTGTAAACTGTTTGGAAGGCTTTTTTGAAGCCTTGTAAATAATTTGTACTGTGTGGTAATTTACCACATCACGTAATTTGAGAATTCTACCTTCAATAAAAAAGTTATTAGTGTGTGCCCTGTAATTGGCTTGGTAAATAATTCGTATTGCTTTCTTTTGAAGAATCTCCAACGGGTGCAATGTACCTTTGTAAGTGTTTCCCCATATTTCAGCACAGTAATGCAGATGTGGGGAAACTAAACTCCAGTATAATACAAGTAAGGCCTTTTGATTGAAACAATGTTGTGCTTTCCAAAGTATAGAAATACTCCTGGCTATTTTGCCCCTGAGATGGCTAACTTGTGGTTTCCAGCTTAATTTATCGTCAATTATTACCCCTAGGACTTTGTGTTGCTTGACCCTTTGAATTTCAATCCCATTTACCTTGATTTTTACAGCGACATCTGATGCTCTCCTGCCAAACATCATGAATTTAGTTTTTTCTAAATTTAGTGATAACTTATTTCGGTTTAACCACTCATGTAACTTAGTCAATTCAATGTTTACGATCTCAACCATATTATTCAGATCTTTCCCGAATAGAAGATGTTTGTGTCGTCAGCAAATAAAATTAACCTTAAGACTTTTGACACTTTACATATGTCATTTATATAAAGCAGGAATAATTTCGGCCCCAAGATTGACCCCTGAGGGACCCCACAAACAATATCTAAGCATGTCGATGTGAACTCCCCTAATTTCACAAATTGTTTCCTGTCATGTAAATAACTTCTGACCCAGTCATGTGCCAAACCTCGAATGCCATAATTCTCCAGTTTATTAAGAAGGATGTCATGATTAATAGTGTCGAATGCTTTTTTGAGGTCTAAGAAAATTCCTATAGAGTACAATTTGTGATCAATAGCATTACTAATAATTTCTACCGATTTATATAGGCTAGTAACATGTCAACATAATAATATTACAAGATAGCATTTTTAAGACCTGTTACAATACAAGAACATATACTAAGGCTATTATAAAAAATGTTGATGACACCAAATTATCAAGATGAATACGAAATATGACATTTATTACATATACATAAAGATTAATTAAATTTCGTATATATTATATTTATACATTTATAATAATCTCGGTGATTTTTTTTCGACAACTTCCTCCTCCGGGCAGCAGATGGCGGTAGTGAGTTTAACGCTAAACTGTATCAACATTTTTATCAAGAACAGAAGAAGAACGAATCCGGATCCAGTACATACAATCCATCCAAAAACTACCTACATATTTTGATTACTTCACACCTCCTTGTTACAGCGCCTTTTAAGACGCACACACACACATACACACGCTCGCTCACACACATATCGACACGGGCTTGTAATTCCCTGAGGAGTCGCCATGGCAACAAGGAAGAGAATCGTTCCAGGGGATGACAACGGGGCGACAGAGGGAGACGTGCCAGACAACAAGCACCTAAAAGCGGGCACCAAGAGGCACGTCGCCGCGCTGATTCTAGCCAGGGGTGGAAGTAAAGGAATTCCGCTTAAAAACATCAAAATGTTAGCCGGGACGCCCCTCATTGGATGGGTGCTGAGAGCTGCCGTGGACTCCAACTTATTCAGCAGGTAAAATAACTATAATAATAATGATTTTCATAATTATAGGGTAGGATATTGACTTCTACTTGAAAGAGTAACCCCAAAAATGCAATCCCAAAGTTGTTAGCCGATATGTCTAAAATGAATCTTTTCAACAGTCGTAAAAATGCTTAGGTTTTAAGTTAAGATGTAGGCTTAAGTTTGTTACAAATGTAAGTCGGACTTCCTTCTTATTTTGTGTATTGTAAAAATGCTCTTTCATTTGATTCCCAGCCACATTCAACCAGCGACCTCCCAATCATTGTTGTAATATAATCTTGCACTTCATATAGGCTAGTTGATTTTTTTTTTAACCTTTATTTATACAGGTAAATCCCATTGAGACCGAAGACTCTTTTGCAAGGGAGACCTGTTTTCCTTTCCCACGTTACCATTCACACACACACACACACATTCACACACCGTTAGGAGGCTAACTATCGACATTCACACGAGGCAAGGTGGGTGAAGTGTCTTGCCCAAGGACACAACAACTATCATCTGTGGGGATACAAACATTGATTTACTTTAAAAAAAAAACTCATTCACTGACTGAAGAATTTGTCACTGCATGTTATGGGCCTGCAGCCGAGGTCAGCAGACAGACTGACTGTTTTGAATACTTTTGCAGATGTGTTTAGACGACTAGAGAAGAAATGGACAAGGCCACATCACTATCTGCATTGTCACAGGCAGAGAGGAAAATGGAAAGCATGTCTGTTGTACACTGGCAATGAATAAGGAGACCTAAAACTGTCTGTGTATTGGAATGCATCTTCTTAAAGCTGCAGTGTGTAGAATTTTGGGTTTTATTTCCTAGCAGATTTTGTAGAAAGTAATTATAATATCCATAAGTACATTTAATTTAGTGCATAATAGCTGAACACATTTTTTTTAATTATTTTTTTTTCCCTTAGAAAGGGTCTCATATATGTCCATATTTCTCCATACTTTGGACCAAGGCCTAGTGCCGCCATCTTGAAAGTGTCATAGTTGGAATGTCATCAGGTGCATTGTTTAAAAATTTAGAATTGTTCTTGTCCTTGAAGGCCACTGTAGCTTCTGTTATTATTCTAAAGGGTTGGGGTTACCCAGGGAGCGTTGCATTCTAGAACTTTGTAGAACTTTCTTGATGATGTCATATTACACACTGCACCTTTAAAAAAAACAAAACAAAAAAAATATGTTTTATCTGTGTATCTGAATCTTATGGCAGTGGGGGCGGGACCTGATGAGCCTTTGTCTTCTCCTGCCACCCTTCGGACGATAACACAAAGTAATATGCGTGAATATGCAAAGAGAAAATTGTGTGTAATTGTCCGGAAGAATAATAATAAATACAAAAAATAATATAATGTTAAAACCCCTTTTATATTCTCCATAGCAACCAATTGTAACTGTTTTCTGAGCTGAATTATAAACTAAAAACACTGTAATGTTAGACAAAAAAATAGATGCTCACGTGAGGTACACATGAAAACAGTACATAACAAGCACAGTATAATGATAAACCCCTTTATATTCCCTATAGTGTGTGGGTGTCGACAGACCACGATGAGATAGAGCGAGTGGCTAAGACGTGGGGCGCTAAGGTTCACCGCAGGAGTCCTGAAGTGTCCAGAGATTCATCCACCTCATTGGAAACCATCCAAGAGTTTCTGCGTCTCAACCCAGGTAACACAGCTCTGTTTACACTGACTGTTTGTTTAAAGGTGCAGTGTGTAATATGACATCATCAAGAAAGTTCTGCAAAGTTCTAGAATGCAACGCTCCCTGGGTAACCCCAACCCCTTTAGAATGATAACAGGAGCTACAGTGGCCTTCAAGGACAAGAACAATTCTAAATTTTAAACAATGCACCTGATGACATTCCAACTATGACACTTTCAACATGGCGGTACTAGGCCTTGGTCCAAAATATGGACATATATGAGACCCTTTCTAAGGGAAAAAATAATAATTAAAAAAAAAAATTCAGTTATTATGCACTAAATTAAATGTACTTATGGATATTATAATTATTTTCTACAAAATCTGCTAGGAAATAAAACCCAAAATTCTACACACTGCGGCTTTAAGTAGTGTTTTTGTTTTCGCCCATGCCATGCACCAGTGTTTTGTCTTGTTATTATTTGAATGTTGTGCTCCATACCATGTACTATGGTCGAGAGCCGTAAATACATAAATTAAATGTATTAGGGCTTGTTTATTAAGAGTGTGTGTTCCCGTTTAATTAGTGACAAAGTTGATGGTTTGTTTGATCTTGAAGTATTCTGTTTTAATCTTTATTTTCAAAAAGGGTTTATTTATTTTTTAAGATTATTTTTTGGTGTTTTTTTTCTTCTCTGGCTCAACCCAGGTAACGAAGCCTCAATGACAGACGCTAGTATGCACACAGTGAGGCAATAGGCTCTGTGTTAACATCAACTGTTTATATACAGCTCCGGAAAATATTAAGAGACCAGTCCAAATATTCACTGTCTCTCCATGTACTATTTATAGGCATATGTTTGAGTAGAATGAACATTTTAGTTTTATAATATAAACTGCTGACAACATTTCTACCAAATTCCAATACACCTTTTGTCATAAAGAGCATTTTCAATAAGTAATGTAGAGATGAAGATTTAAGAAAAATCCAGACCAAAATCTCTTTAGTGTTCCTGTTTGATAGGTGACAAAGGAGCTGTTTAATCTTGAAGTATTCTTTTTTTAATTTTTTTTTTCCAAAGAGTTTTTTTAGCAAGAGAAATTTTCACTCATCCAAATGGCGATGTGGGGCTCAAGCTTGAGGCTTAACCTCTAGTTTTACAAAGTGCAATCACCTTATTTACCGGGAATTCTAGGTTTTTTTTTTTCCGTTTAAAAATGTTCCACATGCATTTTTAGATAGACTAACTATCTTATCAACCAGGGACTTGCAGGTACAGTTGGGAGAGCAAGGGCTCATTATTATTTTAAAATAGTATCACGTTTCTGACTTAGCCCAGCCTACCTACCAATTTATTTTGATTCCCTTAAGGCCAGGACACACCGGCCAGATAATCGCCGTCGTAGTGTCGGTAGGGGGTCGGGACACGAATCTGTTTGGTGTGTGCTGTGACGTCGGCCGACGTAGAGGTCGTCGGGCTTGTTTTGCGCCGATTGAACATGTTCAATCGGCGGCCGACCGTCTTTCATTTGGAGCAATTTGATTGGTGGAGGGCTAGCGAATCAGTGAAGCCCGGAAGTGAGGCGGATAGCACAAACAGCTAACAACAGCTAGCCATCGTTTTAATGTGTTTGTTCGTTTCGTTTTGAGAGTACTCACATGCATCAACCCTTGTTGACTGCTCGACACCATGCTCGACACTCTCTGTTAAAAATTGTGCTCTTATGGTCCATAAATATAAATACGTATTTATATCTATGTTTATGCTCTAGAGAGCTGTCCCATCATTTCCGGCGTTTTTTTTCGGGCCACAATACAGATTAGCGCCGCCTGCTGTTGTGGAGACATTACGTCCCGCAAGCGCAGAGCGTACGGAAAAATAAGCAGTCGTCTCGGTGTGTTTTGTGGCCGCGACGGGAAGAACTCCAGTTTTCGGGAAAGTCGGAACGTGTCGGACTGGTGTGTCCTGGCCTTTACACTCACACAATTGTTCAACAGATCAACAGATCTCTACAAAATAATCAGTTCACACAGAGACATTGTTCTTCTTTAGTATTCACTAAAGCAAACAGTTTTTTCACAATTTGCACGTTTTCTATGCTACTATTTTCTGGTGAGATACATTTACACTAATTGACTGCTCCAAATATTGCACTTTTTTGTATTTCTGCACATGACATTAAATCATTTGAAATAAATAACACTTAAAAAACAACATCAACTACAAATTCTTCACACACAAATGAAAAAAGTTGGTTCTCTACATGAATAACCAAACCAACCTACCCTCAAAACTATAAAGTTGGCCTATGTTTGGTTGCAACATTTAGGCTTTGTTCATTCTGCTCTCATCACTGCAAAAGCACTGAAATCATTACAAACAAACTTTTTAATCTTTGAACTCAAATCTGTTCCTTCAGTTATTTCCAACTTCTTTGTGCCTTGTGTCTTTGCACTAAGAACTTTTTTAGGTCCATTTTAATTTTCTATTTTTAGAAACAATACAGAAAGCAGGACCTTGGTGGTTACGGCAAACATTAAAACAGGATGATGCTGCTGGTCAGCTTCATTGTGGTAGGACCCGGCTGGTTGGTCGATTGGCCAGGTTTGTGAAAAACTGGTCAGACCTGGCTGGTCGTGTCAACCTGAAGACTTATGTCAAAGCCTTTAGAAGTTATTGTCCCCAAAGGGAAATTCTTTTTCACAAACATTTACATTATGTGGAGAGATAATTTAAACCTGTTTGTAGAAAATGACAGAGTAACTAGCCTGTCCTCTTTATAAGAATGTAGAAGAACTACAAAAGGTACCCAACCTGTTTTTTCATGGGGTCCAAATACTTTTCACAGCCACACCCAGACACAAGTAGCAGGTACATGTGGAACGACTCAGGAAATATAATCCAGACAAAACTGTTTGATATCAAAACCCAATCTTGTCACCATTTGGCACACAAAGGGTTTATAGGATGGATTATGTTTGAAACAGTTACACTCCGCTGTGCTCAATCTGAAACATTTTGAACATTTCTGCTTTTCTACTGCTTTTTAAATGGCCCTAAGCGGAGCCGCGGCTCTGTGTAAACACCCAACTTTGAGTAGATATTGACATAAATATCTAAAAATCTAAGAATAAAGTTTAGCTTAGTTAGGTTCTTGGCTTCCAAAGACCATGGGCCCCCCAAGTGGCTGGGCCCTAGAAAGCCTTCCCACTTGCTACCCCTTATGGGCGGCCCTGCCCCCGCCTACCCGCCACATGTCCAAGTGTCCTTGGGCAAGACATTGAACCCCAAATTGCTCCCGATAGTTAGCGTGCACCCTGCGTGGTAGCTGCTGCTGCTATCGGTGTATGAATGAATGTGTGTGTGAATGGGTGAATGTGTACAAAACAATGTAAAGCGTTTTGGGTCTGTGAAAAACCAGGGAAAAGAGCTTTATAAGTGGAGTCCATTTACCATTCACATTTCTCTCATGTCTCCTCCTTATCCTTCATCCCTCCCCCTGTGTGTGTCCTGTAGAGGTGGATGTGGTGTGTAACATCCAGGCCACGTCCCCCTGCCTGCATCCCTTCCACCTCCAGGGGGCGCTGCACCTCATCACCCAGCAGGGCTTTGACTCCGTCTTCTCTGTCGTCAGGAGGCATCAGTTCCGCTGGAAGGAGGTCAAGCAAGCCTGTGAGTATAGAATGGGTTAGGTTGTCCTTATTAGTCAATTTTTACACGAGGCACATTTAAATTTGTATTTTTCTCATCTCCCCTCTCAAGTCCCCACACTCCAGAGGGGTTCAGAGCGCACGGTCAGCCATAGAACAGCACCCCTGGAGCAGTTTTGGGGGTTAAGTGCCTTGCTCAAGGACACAATGGTAGAGATGGTGGGCATAGTAGATGTAATACCAGCCACCACTAGT
>CM049417.1:4132500-4172500 GCA_026929865.2 Hyperoplus lanceolatus | reverse complement strand
TTTAATTTAATTTAATTTAATTTAATTTAATTTAATTTAATTTAATTTAATTTATTTATTTAATTTAATTTAATTGTATTTAATTTAATTTAATTGTATTTAATTTAATTTAATTTAATTTAATTTTATTTTATTTTATTTTATTTTATTTTATTTTATTTATTTTATTTTATTTTATTTTATTTTATTTTATTTTTTTTATTTCTCACATTTTCTTCGACATGAACTAACCCAATACTTTTTCCTCCTTCCTTCCTATATATTGTTTCCCCCGTCCCAGGTTACGATAAACAAGACGTGAAGTGTCTGAATCTGGCCGGTCTCAGCGCGGTGCCCGGAGACGCTCCCACTGTCGCTATAAACGCCGCCAAATACACCTGCCACAAGATCGGAGGAAAAGGCGCCATGAGGGAGTTCGCCGAACACATTCTGCTGCAGAAGGAAAAGGCAAAATCACAGAAAGATCGCATAGACCGCAGCAGCTTTTAGTCCAGACTGGATTTTTCTTAAATCTTCATCTCTCTACATTATTTAATGGAAATGCTTTTAATGACAAAAAAATGTAATGGGAATTTGGTAGAAATGTTGTCAGTAGTTTTTAAATTATAAAACCAAAATGTTCATTCTACTCAAACATAATGCCTTTTTAAATAGTAAAAACGAGAGACACTGAACATGTGGAGTGGTCTCTTCATTTTCTTCCAGAGCTGTATGGTTATCCGCTAACTGTAGCGTTATATTCCCAGACAGATATGAGACTGGTATTGATTGATCAACCTCTCGTCAAAAAAAAAAAACAGTTTACATTTCTTGCCACATTCGCACACACACACACACACACACACACACACACACACACACACACACACACACCGATGGCAGTAAAGTTTTCTTTGCTATATTTATTGATTCCCAAAGTGTGCTGTCACTTAATATGCAATGTTCCTTTTTTCCTTCCGCAGAAATGCCTTGTTGATTTGTTTTGTTGGAATATCTTCAAGTAATTTGCAAATTTTTCTGTTTAATAATTATTCATTGTGTATCAAATCTGATTTTGTCAAGTGAATAATTTTCAATGAAGTTGATTAAGATGATTTAAAGTCGTGTATATGCGCGCATATTTTTATTAATATCTCCCTGAAGATATGGCTGAAAAATAAAATGAAAACATCATCTCAAACTAGAGGTCCTCCTGTGTCCGGGGAATGTTCTTGTGATACTGTCCGTCCCTTACAGGCTTAGAAAACACCGTGAGAAGCAAGACCCAGAAGCTCCCCAGCTATAGCTTGTAAATAGTGCATTGAGTATATACATAGTGTGAAAGTAGTTTGTTATTATTGTTTTTATATTTACTTAATGGTTTGTTTGAAAAATGTTTTGTGATGCTTCCTCTGTTATTAGTGAACATCCCATGAATCATCATATGTGGTTAAAAGTCTTCATTCAGTCTAATTTCCTAATGTTTTTTGAAAGTAGAGACAACATTTCTACCAAAAAGCGTCTGGACCAAATTTTATATTAGTCATGTTTTGTGCACTCCCCTATTGTGTTTTGGAAAATTTCCACTGCATTTTTGAAGCTAAGGCTTAGGGGAAGCAACTTCAAGAGCCAAAACAACTCAACAGGATGACTAAAGGTTCTTCTTTCACACAAATTTCCAGGTTTTTCAAAAACCGCAATTAATTTTTCAGCATTTAAGCCAATTATTTATATACACAATGGTCTAGGACATAAGTAGACCTCAGAAAAGAAAGGCCTAATGTGTTCTGAACATTTCCATATAAAACACTTTGGTATAATTTATCTTCTTGCACATTTGAAATAGGTATTTATAGAAGTATGTAAAATCGGAGAAAATACCCCTAGAGGGTTACGGAGAAGGGTGACACAAAAAACACTGACCTTACGTTCCAAATCATATACTCTTTCTTTTTACTACACTACATACTAAAGTACAGAAGAGTTTTAGTCTTTTTACTACACTACATACTAAAGAACAGAAGAGTTTTAGTCTTTTTACTACACTACATACTAAAGTACAGAAGAGTTTTAGTCTTTTTACTACACTACATACTAAAGAACAGAAGAGTTTTAGTCTTTTTACTACACTACATACTAAAGTACAGAAGAGTTTTAGGGCCACAGACAGGAGAGAAAAAAACATCATTATGTTGAGAAACATCAAGAATAAAGAGGAATACTCCAAAATGCTATTGGAGTTAGTGAGGCATTTATATATTTTCAGCATACTACAATTGACGTGCATGTATTGGGACACCCTAAATCTTTTTCTGGCATACTAAATAGCAGGGAAGTATGGGGATTTGGAACGCATTGAAAATATCCAATCTGCCACAATACACCCACTTTCCCGTTCTGCCCTTCACAGTAAAAGCCTTTAACAGGAAATAGGTTACACAACGTTAGCGCCGGTTAGCATTAGTAAACTCACCCGTGTTGTTGTTGTTGTTTGTATGCGGACATGCAGCTGTTGTGTCGGTTTGATCTCAGCCACGGGTGATTAGTGGAATAAGTGGGAGGGAATCTATTCATTCATTGACACCTTTTTGGCTTTTTATTTTTTTGCTTAACATCTAGTAGCCTACCTTTAGTTTAAACAATGTCCTTAGAAACCTGTAGAGTCCGCCATGTTAGTTGTTTGTTTTTGTTTTGTCTTATGTTTGTGTGTTCACTTTTTAGTTGTGTGTTTGTGTTCTTTGGGAAGAAAAAAGAATCAAAAAATAAAGTATTTAAAAATGATAAAAATATTTTACTCTGACACTATGGATTGGTGCGAAAATAATATAAAATAACGACATTCACACGTATCACAAAACGTGATTGTTTTAATACATGATTGTTCAGCAAATCATTCAAAATGCAACATTAAAATGTCACAGCAGCTGTATGGAGGATAAACTATTCACAGAAAGCTCTAAAGCAATAGTGCGTAACTTCTGTCACCCCCCATGAGGAGTTCTGAGTAATTACAACAACATTGTTGTCTGTGCAATCTACATGAGGCTTCATTGATAATGGCTCGAATGTAACCAAAATTAATTTACATTAAAAAGTTACGCACTATACTTTTAAAGTTAAGTTTTAAGAAACCAACAATAAATCAATGCATTATAAAAAAATATGACCAAGAATTAACTTTTTCTTTACAGGATGATTAGGTTAATAATATATATTATGTTTGGCATATTAAAGCTATAGTGCGTAACTTATGTCACCCCCCCCCCATGAGGGAATTCTGAGTAATTACAACAACACTGGTAGGTGCATCTACATGAGGTAAAGCCTTCAGTGATGGCAGATTGGATTTTATACCTTCTGCTGTACGTCCAGGTTTTTTTCTTAGCAGTAGAATCAACAACTGAAACATTTCTTGGGCTCTTCTTGGGGATTTTTCTGAGCTCCTGCACCAGTGTCAGGTGGAGGGGGGGGACACCAGTTAATAAACGCTGCCATACCGACAACTACGAATGGCTTGAATGTGTACAAGCGTCATTCGGTTATATGAAAAAGAATACTAACTATAGCTTTAAAAAGAGTAGTATAAGAAATAGAGCTTTTTTCAGGTGTTGTATCGATCACTCTTTGAGGGTAACCGGGGTGATTATGAGCGGGCCGTCGTTCTTGCCGGATTTGTTGGTGCACGGGCTGAAGAAGGGGAAGATGCATTCGCTGAACGTGTCGTTGAAAGTGTAGATGTGGATTTTAGCGTCGACGTTGTAGAAAGAAACCTGCAGATACACACAGGGGGGAAAGGTTTGCTTTGGGGAAATAACTTTATGAATAGACAAGAATAAACAAATCAATAAAGTAGCCTATTTGACTATCTGTCTATCTATCTATCTATCTATCTATCTATCTATCTATCTATCTATCTATCTATCTATCTATCTATCTATCTATCTATCTATCTATCTATCTATCTATCTATCTATCTATCTATCTATCTATCTATCTATCTATCTGTCTGTCTGTCTGTCTGTCTGTCAATCAACTATGATAGACAATTGGTGGTCTTTTTTTCTGATATTCTTTCTTCACTTGGTAAAAAAAAAAAAAGAGTCAGACGTTAACATAAAATATTTTCATTGATTTTCATTTGTACTTTATTTCTACTTGAAATATCAGTTGAGGGGGTGTCCCTAATTTCAAATGATGCCGAGTCAAACAATTACAAAAACAACAATAGATACACAATATACAATGCAAATACATCAAATACAACGTCTCCTGTACTGCACCTGTCCTTTCTCAAAGTCCACGAATATGCCCATCTTCTGGGGCCGGAGGTTCAGGTGGACGTCTGTGGACGGCTCGGTGCGGAAGGCGTACTTATGTCTGAGGAGAGGACAGGCACACACATTCAATTTTTTTTTCCATCATTTGAGAGAAACTGACACCAAGAAATACCGATGATGCTGAGTTTAAAGGTGCTCCGAGGAACTTTCAGTTTTTGTTAATTCTAGCGTACCCCTTTAGACAAAAGCGGCAGTGTGTTTTCACTACGCCAGCTGTTGTTCCTGGGTGAGCGTATTACCCATGACAAAGGCATTAAGAAAAACTATATAACAATAGCTTTTATTTGCACTGATGGTCCTGTTTGCTGTGACATGTCCTTTATGATCATCAGAGGAAAAATGAGACTGTTTCAGAAATATTGACAAGTTCCTCGTAGCACCTTTTTAAAGCTGCTTTAATTGACTATTTTTGCCACTAGGGGGCAGCAGAGTAAGCAGTAATCAAAAGGTGTTATTCAATCAATATGAAATGTCTGGTTGATTGACAGTTCACCAACCTGTCCCTAAGACTGAGGAACCAGTATCCGTTGCTAGGGGTAACTTCTATCTTCCCCTTCCTGTTGATGGACTGTCTGGCCACACCCAGGTCCCAGTCTGTCTTACCCCCCACCTCCACCTGAACACAGACAGACAGACAGACAGACAGACAGACAGACAGACAGACAGACAGACACAATTACATGTACTGTATTTAGGCTTTATCTCAATAGGACAAAATGTTTCTTTTCAATATTATGGGATCAGATGAAAATAATTTGTATACGTTTCGATAGGATAATAACCTTTTTGTGATCTCAAAATGACATAAATTACAAATCAAAAAATGCTAAATTAAAAAAATCATTTAACAGATTGTGAACATTTCTGCATTTAAATAACACATAGACATAAACAAAATAGAAAAGGCAAGGCAAGTTTATTTCTATAGCACAATTCAGACACAAGGCCGTTCAAAGTGCTTTACAGGGGCATGAAATACATCAAGATTAAAATACATCAAGTATAGAATAGACATTAGAAAAGCGAATGTAAGATAGGGCCCCTTACCTCCCAGTAGTGCCGTCCGGAGGAGATGGCTTCCCGCCCCAGGACACACACCACTCGGTCAAACCTCTCGGGATTCTCTGGAAGCAGCTGGTGTCTGTCTCCACAACGCACCTGCAGAGAAACACTCAACCGGTTATTTTAACACCAAACTTTAGAGACCCAACTACAGATGCAAAAAGCCGGTATTCTGTTGTCTGCATTTGCATATACAAATTAAATATTCTACTGCATGCTCCCTATTTTCTGTATGTTCAAGCTTGATAAGTTGGATCAAAATCCAATGTGAATTTTTGCACACATGATTTAAGCGACTGTATATAGACAACCAAAAACAAAAGATTATGTTGTCATGTTTGTAGAGAAATGTCATGTGACTTTGTTATTGCAAGTTTTAAAACTGGAATGGACTTGAAAACTAAAAAAAAAAATACATTTACATAATGTATTTCTTCCACAAAAAATATCTCAAATCTCAAATGTAAAGCTTAAAATAAACATCTCCTCTGCATTATTAATTGTCTATGGTCTTATACTTTTAATTTAACCTTTATTTATACTCGAAAGATCAGTTTAGGGGTGTCCCTCATTAGCAATGACGTCGAGTCAAACACATGCTCAACAAAAACAACAATACTTTAACAATATACAATAAAAATACATCAAATATACAACAAGAATAGAACAAAAATAATATAACTGGATTCTCACACTCTTCATGTCTTCTGATATAACCAGGCGGGGATGGGCAGTGTTGCAGTCCATAGTCACATCCACTGTGGACAATGCGAAGGACATTATATTATATTGTTCAATATATTCGTGTATGAAAAGCTGAACGTGTCTGTCTGTCATATTGTTTTTATTGGATGTAACATACCTGCATACTCCTGCACTCGCTTTATTCCTACAGAAAAATCACAGACACAATGTTGTTAAATCTCTCATGAACTGTAGATTTTTTTTTAAACTTATATTTAATGTTTTTATACAGACAAAGAGACAAGATAAGTAGACACATACAATACACACACACAACTCCCACGCCCCACCCCCTCCCTCACACAGACATACAAGAAAGAATGAACTGTATAGATTAATACCGTTAACGTGTTTGTAAATGTTTATACAGTAGGCCTATAACCTTTTAAAACCCAAGAATGTGAGAGCCTCTCGGAACTAGTCTAAAAAATAATATAAAAGAATAATTGACAAAAAAATATAATAATAACTTAAATCACGTTCAGGTTACGAGAAAGCAGTAGTGTTTTTACTACACCAGCTGTTGTTCCTGGGTGAGCGTATCCCCCATGATAAAGGCATTAAGAAAAACTATATAAAAATAGCATTATTTGCCCTGATGGTCTCGTTTGCTGTTACATGTAATTTATGATCATCAGAGGAAAAATGAGACTGTTTCAGAAATATTTAAAAGTTCCTCGTAGCACCTTTTTAAAGTGAAGGAATAAGAGTGTGAGTGTGAAGGAACTTACTGGGAAGTGTTCGGACGGGACTGGGCTCGGGGACAGGGGCCGGGGGAAAACCTGGAGAGAGAGAGAGAGAGAGAGACAGAGACATGTATAATGAGATGAACACCAGTTTATTTAAAAGTTTAAATCACAAACTAGAGAGTTGTTTGGAAGCAAAAACTCATGCTTTAAAGTTGGGGAAACTGATATCACACAAGCTCTACCACCAGAGAGCAGTATTACATCTGTTTTAGTGTCTGGCTGAAGGACTTAAAGGTGCAGTGTGTGTTTTTTGCATAGATCAAACTGACTTATGATCCTCTTTTCCTTTTTATAGATTCTCAAAAAAAAACAGCTCCGGAAAAAAATGAAGAGACCACTCCAAATGTTCAGTGTCTCTCATTTTACTATTTATAGGCATATGTTTGAGTAGAATGAACATTTTCGTTTTATTCTATAAACTAATGACAACATTTCTACCAAATTCCCCCCAAAAAATATTGTCATTAAAGAGCATTTCCATTAAGTAATGTAGAGATGAAGATTGAAGAAAAATCCAGACTGGTCTCTTAATGTTTTCCAGAGCTGTAGATGTGCAAAGTATTCTCCCTAACTATCACAAACCTCTCTCTGCAACGTTCCTCAGATCTTCCTGGAACTTCTCGACCTGAGCGGCCAGCGAGCGGTAGATTGTTCCTGTTCCCAGATCACCGTTCACAGACACACCACTCCAGTCTTTAGTGGGAGGAGGGGTGGACAGGATAGGGAAGGTCTGGAATACAGGTCGGAATTCAGGCAAGGATTCAAATTATTCAATACTAGGTTTTCTAACATTCTTGCCACAATTCACTGTACAACCTCAACATTTTTAAGTCATTTTCAAGTGAAGTACGAGGACGTCAAATTGTGCTTAACTATGTTCCCGACGAAATTCGCAACAATGCACTGTACAAAAGTCAACTGTCTTTGCTAGGTTTTTAAGTTTTGAGGCTAGAACTAAAAGTCTTTAGCATGCAGAGGGGTGGAGAGGCCCGGGAATGTCTGGAATAGGCCTATAGGTGGGAATTAATACAAGGAACTCAAATTATGCTTAACCCATTGATGACGGCTGCTGCGTGATGCCACATTGGCTCTCCTGCCTGATGCTGCATCGCACAGCATTATTACTTTATCTAATTTTCATGGCATTCCCAGCATAGAATGCACTGTCATTGGTTCAAATACACATGAGGTGGGTTTTGTTGATTTTTTTAAGACCACGTGACCACCCAAAAGTTGTGTGGTTTGCCGAAAATCACGTCAATCAAAAAAATAAAAAATAAAAAAATAAAACAAAATAATAAAAAAAAATTGACGCCGGCTATGTCGGCCGAATGAATAGTTAGTGGCGTTTGGTGCGCAGAATCAAGGTCTACTATAGACTACTGACGAAAATCACACAACACATTGCATCTATTTATTAACAATATTTAATAATTTTCTAATTCATCTAATTTTGACGATTTTTAGAAATATTTGTTGGTTTGTAAGCGCTACGGGAGCATGTTTAAATAAAACCTGTGAACCTTAACTTTTAAATGTATTTTATTTCATGTTTCTATGTGCTACACAGGCTTAGATATTAAGGTTTTGGTAGACTTGACAATTCAAACAATTTTTTCAGAAAACCCTCAGGCATTAAGGACATGCATCCTAGATTGCCATAGTCATCAATGGGTTAACTATTTTCCCGCAAAATACTGTTAGAATGAAAAAGTTAGGAGAACCCCAATTTTTTTAAGATTTTTAAGTTTTGAGACTTGGACTAAAACTCTCAAGTTTGAACAAAAACTGCCTACATTTGAGCCAACTGATTATCCTTAACGCATTATAATTAAAAAAAGTTTCACATGACAGTGTAGTATTATATCAAATAAATTATATATTTATATTAAAAAAATTAAAAAATGATGTATTTTTTTAAAATAAACAAGCATACTTAAAAGTGTACCACCAAGCTTTACACAGTGTAGATGGTCTTAAAAATATCATTTTCATTTTCATTGACGATACATTTACAGTTACATATGAATGATAAGTTATCTCAACAAAAACATAATAAAGTGAAGAGAGTTTTTTAAACTTTTACGTTTTTAGTGTATTTGTATGTCAGTCGGCCTACAGTGCTTGGGAGTGACAGTGTCTATGTGATAGATTTAGATAAAAAAATTGAAAAAATAAACAAGCATACATCCAAACAGGCTAATGCACCAACCTTGACACAGTACAGATGGTCTTCAGACTGTGAGAGCTCGTTGAGTGCGGTGTCTCTCCGGCGCAGTTCGTCCACCTCTAGCTGCAGCTGTCGCACCATGGCGTCGGCCTGATGCATCGCCGCGCGCCGGCTCATCTCCATGACCTCCATCAGCTCGGCCTGGGAGCGCTCTAACGCCGAGACCAAGGCCGAGAGCAGGGACATGCTGCCAGCCGTCTCTCGCTCCATAGAGCCCTGGGGGAGTTTAGGAATCAGTGGTGTGAATTGTATTCAAGCCATTGTCAACACCAGAAATGTATGAGTGTGTGTGTGTGTGATTTTTCCTGGTCTTTAACACTCCCAAAGTCTCTCGCTCCATCGCACCCTGGATGGAATTTAGGAATCAGAGGTGTAAAAGTTAGGGATCCCTTACAAGAAATGTTTGTTATAGTCACAATTTAAGTTTTATAATTTTTTTGCGGAATTGAGAATTAAAGTAGCTATGAGGAACTTTTAAATATTTCTGAAACTGTTTGATATTTCTAATCATCTCCATGACCTCCATGAGCTCGGCCTGGGAGCGCTCTAACGCCGAGAGCAGGGACATGCTGCCAGCCGTCTCTCGCTCCATAGAGCCCTGGGGGGAATTATGGAGTGTGTGATGTTAAATATTAAATATTAAGGTCACAAAATTATAACACTATTGTACCAGCATTTTTTAACATTAGACGACAGCTCCATGGAAATCAAAAAGATTGAGTTTTATATGAGCTTGATTAACAAGAGTACTGTTATCATTAGGGGTTTTGTGCTCTCCATATTTCAATTAATCTTAGATCCTTCATATAGTTGGTCAGGGTTTTCCTAGAGGAACTTTTGAGTTTTTGTGGAGTCTAGCGCCCCCTTTGATAAATGCATTAGGCCTGGGAGCGCTCTAACGCCGAGACCAAGACCGAGAGCAGGGACATGCTGCCAGCCGTCTCTCGCTCCATAGTGCCCTGGGGGAATCAGGAGTTTGGGTTGGTTAATATTATGGGAAATATTATCTTTTGAGAAATGGTTGTCACAGCAGTCACAATTGTAAAGCCTCTGGAAACCTAGTCTAAAATAGCCAAAAATTAATATATGATATAAAATTTGGGTGTCTCGTTTCTTGATGATTCTAGCGCCCCCTTTGGCAAACTCATCAGGCCGTCTTTAACTCCATTGCTAACTGGGGAATTGGTGAGTCAGGGATGTTAAGTCCAGCAATTTTGGAAAAAACTTGGAAACTTGGAAATACAAACATTTACAATCAGGGAACTGGTACAACTGTAAAGAAAGGTTGTGAATACAAATGATAATTGGGTAATAGTTCAGGTAAGAAGTGTGTGTGTGTGTGTGTGTGTGTGTGTGTGTGTGTGTGTGTGTGTGTGTGTGTGTGTGTGTGTGTGTGTGTGTGATTTAAAGCCCGATAACATAGCGAGAGGCAGGTTAACAGGTTGGGCTGCATGGCTGTGGTGTTAACGCTCTGTTGGTTTTACCTGCAGTTCAGCCACTGACAGTTTGATCTCCTCGATTTTCCTCATTCTCTGACTGATCATCTCCTGGATCTCCTGCTTAGAGGCATTCAGCTGGGCCTACAGACAGACAGACAGACAGACAGACAGACAGACAGACAGACAGACAGACAGATGGACAGACAGACAGACACATTGAATTATATTTGTGCCTTCTTCCTGAGAATGTTCACTGATTTTGACAAAAAGGGATTTTGACATTGACGTTCTCCAGAATCGTTGCCTCAACCCTTAAAAGTATGTGTGTGGCCATTGTTTAAGCAGGATAAAACGTTTTGTAAAGTCAAATGTATTTCTAGAGCACATTTAAAAACAACATCAGTTGACCAAAGTGCTGTACAAGATACAATACAAAACAACATATAAGATTCATGAGAAAGAATAAAGTTAGGAGTGTCAAAGTCTCAACTTGTGTTAAAGGCCAATGCAAAAAAGTGAGTCTTCAGCAACGTTTTTAAAACTGGTCAACTTTTCAGGGATCCAGGTTCCATTCATTGTACATTCCAATTATAGAATGCCTTCTGTCCATGTGAAATCTGTTTTGTTTGGCTACGATTTCCAAACACGAGGAACTTTGCGCTATTTCGTCATCACCAGCTTTAAGCCTGTTTATGCTTTGTTATCGTTCTTCCTCTAACAGACAATGTTCTCTTGTTAAAGTGGCTATGAGGAACTGTCAGCTGTCTTAAGAAAAACAATGTAAAAATAGCATTCTTAGCACTGATGGTCTCGTTTGATGTTACATGTAATTCATGATCATCAGAGGAGAAATTAGACTGGTTCAGAAATATTTAAAAGTTCCTCGTAGATATTTTAAAAACAAAGTAACTAAAGATCCCTGAAGTCTGAATCATTTACTTCAAATATCCTTCTTAAAGACCTACTTCACCGGTGTATTGAACCCTGAGATCCTATGTAGTATGAATGTGCAAACATTTAAGAAATCGGTTCATCCTAGCCTGAGAAAAAGGCAGAAAGTGTTTTATGGCATCACTGTCTAACCCTACATTTTCCCATGCGTGACATCACACATGGGAAATTGTAGGGTTAGGATTAACAGAACAGCTGGGCCAAGGGAAGACTGAGGGAAGACAAACCTCATTCATTATATTTTAATAGCGATTTCATCATGATAGAATGCCGGTTCTGTATGGGTGAAGTATTCTTTTTTTAATGTCCTACCAGATTGTCCGTCCACTCGTCTTCGACAGTCACTGTTTCGTGATCTTGATGGCTCTCGACCTGGCACACGGGACAGATACATTCTCTGTCCGTTCTACAGTAAATCTGAAAACAGTAAAGTTAAGTTTAGTCTTTATTTTATCCATTACACACACATGCAAGGTGATTCACACACATGGCAATCAAAATTACATTTAGGTCAGCCTCTCTAGTTTTACAAGTAACACCCTCCTGTCCGGTACTGGGGATCGAACCAGCGATGGTTATGGTTACTAGTCGGCCCCCTTACCTCTAGGCGATCCTACCACTCCCCAGTTAAAGATAGTTATGCACGGCCAAATCTTTACCTGCCATAAGGGTGTATATGGGAGGCATCTAGTGGTGAAATTCGCAAAGATCACAACACTCCCTTGCCTACCCCTCCCTGTGGAAGAATTTACAGAAGCTATGGCTATGCTGTGTCAAATCGTTACCTGCCATGAATATATATCAACAGTCTCACATTAAAGGTACAGTGTGGAATGTAGGAGTATTTTTGGTGTCATCTAGTGGTGAGTTTCTAGATGTCAACGCTCCTTTGCTAACCGCTACCTTCCGGGAATTTACAGAAGCTACGGTGGCCTTCAAGGCCAAGAAGCTATAGTTACTAAAGATGGCATCATCCACCACTGCCTCAAGTCTTTCCACAATATCAAGTGATGAGGTGAAGATGTATTTAGTTATTTATTCTATAGTACTTCTTCTTCTTGGTCTTCCACCCGGACGCCCACTATATATAAAACATCAATCAGATGCAACATCAATCTAGATATAAAAGGCTTATTGTAAGGTATTAAAGAAATGCTTATTTTCAAGGGACTATTGTTACCATTAGGCCTCTCTGGTGGATCTCACATAAGGGGAGGTTCTGCATGCACGCTCCCGCACCAATGGTGAACCTTCTCCGGCTGTAGGAGCGAGGGATAGGGGGTGCTGGGGCTGGAGGTTCGGCGATGTTGATGGTCGATCCGGTGATAGGACTGTTTGGTACGGAAGAAGTCAGGGATGTTGTGGGGACTGTTAAGGACGTGGGGATGGCCACACCTTCCAATGTAAAAGATACAAGAAATGAGACAAAAAATCTTTTCATCAACACATCAGTCTCTCCTTAAAGACCTACTTCACCGGTGGGTAATATGAAGGTGTATTGAACTCTGAGATAGTATAAATGTGCAAACATTTTTAGTAATCGGTTCATCCTAGCCTGAGAAAAAGCAGAAATAGTGTTTATAGTCTCACTGTCTGACCCTACATTTTACCATGTGTGACGTCACACATGGTAAAATGTAGGGTTAGGATCACCTGACTCATATATATTAAGACATAACCCTTATTTACCATTAGCCACACCGTGTGTCGATGGTACTCTGTGCGATCGAGGCAGTTTCTTCTTCAGTTCATCAAACAGATCGTCGGGTATCCCCCCGTCTCCCCCTCCCCCTCTCCCCGACCTTTTCTCCTTCAGCACGGACCCGCTGCTGCTCTGCATCTCTCTGAAATGCTCCGTGATCTCTCTCAGCGAACGGTTGATCTGCAGGTCTGGACGCTTCTGGAAGGTTTTCTTACACAGCGGACACTGGCAAACCTGAAAGAGAAATGGTGGACATGTACAATTAAGACCATAATCGGGGTGGTAGGATGTCCTAGAAGAAGAGGGGCCGACCAGTAACCATGAGGTCTCTGGTTGGATCCCCGGCACCGGACAGCAGGGTGTTAGTAGATGAACTAGTCATGGCTGCTATTACATCTACGGTCCCCACCATCTCTACCATTGTGTCCTTGAGCAAGACACTTAACCCCAAACTGCTCCAGGGGCGCTGTACTATGGCTGACCCTGCGCTCTGACCCCCTCTGGAGTGTGGGAACTTGAGAGGGGAGATGAGAAAAGACAAATTTCAATGTAACTATCGACTTATAAAGTAAATTAACGGGGCGCCCGAATCCGACCCGTGGACCTTTACTACAGGTCATCCCCCTCTCTCTCTCTCTCTCTCTCTCTCTCTCTCTCTCTCTCTCTCTCTCTCTTTCTCTGCTCCCCATTCACTCTGTACTGTCAATAAAAGCTTGAAAATGCCAAAAAATTATTTAAAAAAAAAAAGTAACTTAACTTATAACAAATTAAGTAAATCAATACAGAGAAAGGACAGACGTAGGGAGAGTAGTGTGGAGGGATGTGTAAGATAAGTAAGCATAAATGGGATCGATCGTTAAAGGTGCAGTGTGTAATATGACATCATCAAGAAAGTTCTAGAAAGTTCTAGAATGCAACGCTCCCTGGGTAACCCCAACCCTTTTGAATAATAACAGAAGCTACAGTGGCCTTCAAGGACAAGAACAATTCTGAATTTTAAACAATGCACCTGATGACATTCCAACTATGACACTTTCAAGATGGCGACACTAGGCTTTGGTCCAAAATATGCAGAAATATGGACATATATGAGACCCTTTCTAAGGGTAAAAATAATAATTCAAAACATTTTTTTCAGCTATTATGCACTAAATTAAATGTACTTATGGATATTATAATTACTTTCTACAACATCTGCTAGGAAATAAAACCCAAAATTCTACACACTGCAGGTTTAAACAATAGCTACGTACTTTGGGACCTGTCTACTGTGTTCAACCTGCTGCGATTGGAGAAAGTCTCCCACACACACACACACACACACAGACAGTCACCTACTTCTAACCAAAAAAATAAGGGCGCACAGAAAAGGGACAGATAATGAAGTGACACACACCTTAGACCCGTCCCAGTATTTGCTGATGCAGGCCATGCAGTAGCTGTGGCCGCACGGCGTGGACGAAGGGTTGTTGAAGACATCGAGGCAGATGGAACACAGGAACTGTTCGTCTGACAGAAAACTTCCATGTAAAGACATCCTGTAGAGAGAGGGAGAGGGGGAGAGAGAGGGAGGGAGAGAGAGAGAGAGAGGGAGGGAGAGAGAGGGGGAGAGAGAGACCATGTTTTGAAACAACAATAGCACATTTTTATTATTTTCAAGCTTTATTAGACAATACAGAGTTGAAATGGGGAGACAGAGAGAGAGAGAGAGAGAGGGGAGATGACCTGCAGTAAAGGTCCACGGTTCGGATTTGAACCCGCGACCACTGCAACGAATGCCGGAGCCGATATGGTACGCGCTCTATCCACTACGCCACCGGAGCCACCGGAATGGGATATCTTTAACAAGATCCTTCATCGAAACAATAGTTAGTAGGGCTTTTAGTATGAGTAGGATGTTAGTAGGGCTTGTAGTATGAGTAGGACATTAGTAGGGCTTTTAGTGTGAGTAGGACGTTAGTAGGGCTTTTAGTATGAGTAGGACGTTAGTAGGGCTTTTAGTATGAGTAGGACGTTAGTAGGGCTTTTCAAACACAGCCTGTATCTTGAATTGTGGGAAAGCTGAAGTTATCATAAATAAAGACATTATGTAACACACACTCACAGATAACCCACGTCGCCCTGTATCAGATTACGATAGTCAAGACACTTTAGGAATGCAGTCGGGCCAGATTCTGTCCTACATGATCACGAGAGACAAATTGTTTTTGTTACCGGTAACGTCTGAGATGATTCTAGAATTGTCTAATCATATGTCAAAGGTACTGTACTGTTGTTGTTGTAGAAACAGTAGTATATAAGTTTGCTACATTATCTACTCCACCCACTTCTTAAACCTGCTTTTGAGTTTAGGTTAACTAATAAATGGTACGCCCATAAATCACACACATGTATTTCAAACATTTGTCGTTTTCCAAGAAATTGCATTCAAGGTAAATTTGAGGTTAAAGATATCCGATCACACTTTTTGAATTGAATTTGATTTGTGAATGTAATAAAAGTCAAGTCACATATAGTGTTATGTACTAGTGCTTGTAGATATCAGAAGATGACCAGCAGAAGTAAAAGTATGAGAATGTTTTGTTCTTAAAACAACTACATATTAAAAGAGTACTACAGCGATTAAGAGTTGGATATACATTGTTGTTCTTTTTAAAAGCATGCCTACAATGCAACTTGAACACCGACAGTTTTGGTACGAGAGTCAAGTGTGTTATTGTACTGACTGCTAATGTAGCTACGAGAGGCTAGCTTCAATCAGACATGTTGTCAACAAGAGGTCTGGTTAACTCAGTTCTTTTTAACTATATCAATTTTTAACTATATTAAATGTTCAGTTTTAACTTCAGTCACAAATTAAGCATAGTATATTTTTTTCACATATGCAATAGTTCTCCCAAAAACCTGTTGTTATGTTTCTATACTTAGAAATAATTTCAAAAACAAGGAATGAGGGAAGGTGCCATTCACAAAAACAAATCAATTCCATAAGCTATAAGTCTAATATGTGATCAAATGACTATAAAAGTCTGTTAATAGCCAGTTTGTTCTCATCTTTTTAACCTTGTCATAATAGAGTTCTTAGGTCGACTTGAGACTTGAACACACACTGCCTCAAACTTTTTTTTTAATACAATAGAGGATACAAGTGTATCCTAACTATTCTAATAAAAAATATATATTTTAAATATTTCTTCTTATTTTTTAATATTTTATTTTACCTTTATGTTTCCAGATCCAATATTAAGAACAGTTTCTTATTTACCAATAATGATATGTTATGTCATGTTATGATTTTATGATAAAGGAAAACAACTGTTAGATAGAAGTGTGTCCTAACTATTCTAATAAAAATTGATAAAGTATTTTTGAATATTTCTAGTAATACTAGGGGAAAAGAACTGTTCCCCATATAGAGTAAACAACTTGCTTTCCAGATCCTGCAGTGACATTGCAACTTATTGCTTTGAGCGTCACCATTGCCCTAGAGGGAGTTGGTTTGCCGCCAAGCTATTGCAAACCACAAAAAAGCCTTTACGCTTATTTAAACCTTATCACAACTTATCGCCAACTTATCAACAGAGCTTAAAATACCAACACGAGACACTCCTGTCAATTTAGCAATAGAACGGATTATGGCTAAGGCTTGTTGTGACCTGTGAATTTAATTAATCATCCTTTTCACAATAAAGCGCTTGACTGATATACACATACACACATGCAGAAAAGGGCTCAATGCTTTATTTAACTGATTTGAAATGAAACTGCACTTCTAAATGTTAGTTTCTTGAGAAAATGTTTGGAATAATTCGATTTTAAGCAAGTCGATGAACAAATTAGATTTCTGCAACTCAAATGTAAGTGTTTAAAGCGTACACGAAAATCATTGTTTGTTGCAGGCCTACTTTAAAAACAGTCTAAATATTAGTTTTTTTTTACATTCAAGAAAAAAAGGCGTGTGTGTGTGTGTGTGTGTGTGTGTGTGTGTGTGTGTGTGTGTGTGTGTGTGTGTGTGTGTGTGATTGTGTGTGACGCGCTCAATTAACAATGGGAAAAAACTCACAAAGGAAAAAAAAACTTGGTGTTAATTTCTTTCACATGCACAAACAATTAAATTAAGATAAGTACAGCAGCACTCCAAGGGCCTAGTCCTGGACTAAATGGAGTTTTGAATGGAGATTGTCCATTGAAAGTACAATTTAGTCCACAATTTAAGGCTTAATCCATGTCTGCGAAACAGGCCATACATGTTTACTCATTTAATTAGGTGCCACATGGATATTTTGACATTCTAGAACCTTCCAGTGTCACGTGCTAGAAGATATCTACCTTAAAATGTAACACGCATGACTCCTATTTCAACAACCCTACATTGTGCCTGCTAAATAAATGTTTACTTTAGATAAGTCTGAGAAGCATAATGTACAAGTCCATTTAACATAAAAAAATAAGAGTAAAAGTTTCTACCTTTCTGGATGATAGGTTTGACTGTGTCAGTGTTGTGTTCAATACTCCAGATGTCTAACTTATGAGACTACCTCCTCTCCGACAATCATTCTCAGTCACAAAAAGTGTGTGTGTGTGTGTGTGTGTGTGTGTGTGTGTGTGTGTTTGTTAGTGACATACGCCCACTGTAACCAGTCCTGCCACATTTACCTGCCAAACAGAAACACAGGTAAAGTCATGGGTGTGGCGATACTTTCCGCTCTTCAAGAAAGGAAAATCACAACCATCTCTCTCTCTGACACACACACACACACACACGCACGCACGCACACACACACACACACGCACACGCACACGCACACGCACACACTTTTAAACATACATAAGGTCAACTTGTCATAGTCTCAATCAATTCAAGCGTTTCTTTTGCTCCCGGCATGGTGACCTAGTTTCCTAGAAGAATGATGTAAAAATGTTCCTCATTAAGTTGTTTTATTGCACAGTCACTGCCAAATTCTGTAACTAGTGCAATAAACAATGATTACTAGGCTAAACGTTGTGGTTTTTATTAATCACATAATGAGTTTATAGGCTTTAATGTACGAGGAATAAAATGCTCTACATCGAAATTTCTTCGTAATTTTTTTAGATGACAATACACAATGTTTAAAAGGTGATCTAATGTTGTGTTAACTTTCCAAATTTGTATTTGTAATAGATTAGTAGTATAATGAAAGCGTTGTGCATTGTAAAAGCATAATAATTTGTTGTTTGTTGCTATGTTGAATATGTTATTGTTGTCTACGTGTGATTTTACTGGCTATAGTACAGTGTTGTCTTGTTCTCTCCCTCTCCCCTTTCCCCCAGAAGGTCATTCACCTCCTACCAGGCCATTGCTTTCTTAGCAATTTTTGCCTGTTTAAATAAAGGTTGATGATGATGATGATGATGATGATGATGATGTTGTAGTAATAGATTAATAGTATAATAAAAGAGCTGTGCAGTGTTATAAGATACAATAGGCCTTAACATTCCCAGACCTGTTACTGGAACTGGATTTCCTGGATTCTTTAATTCATTGTGTCACTGAAGCCTGAGGCAACCTGACCCACACCAATAGGCTGCAGCCCCTTGCATTGTTTTAACCTAAGGCTCTAAACCCAATGTGTTTAGCAGGTATAATCTCTACCGTATTCATCATGTTAGCAAGGCATTTTAGCATGTTAATATTAGCCATCTGTTATCCTTTAATTTTGGATTAATTTAAATTTAAATATTTATATACTTTGGGTTATCTATGTATTAAAGCCTTTTGGTGCAAATTCTTTATTAATTATATTTTTTTTTTTACAATTAAAAAATTTCAGATATCAGACTGTTGTGGGGTGGTAGGAAGGCCTAAACGGAAAGGTGGCCGACCAGTAACCATGAGGTCTCTGGTTCCTAAAACTAGTGGTCGCTGCTGTTAGATTAACGGTGCCCACCATCTCTACCATTGTGTCCTTGAGCAAGACACTTAACCCCAAAACTGCTTTTTAGTTCATTCTAGGTGACTCATCTCGTCGATAGCATCAAGAATAAAATTAGCTTTTCATATCATGTCCTCCATCTTTGCCGGGATTCTTCACGATCGATATCAAACTGTGGGAATCGAGCTTTCCACCGCCTGCATCGCCTTTGTGCGACTTGGCTTCCTTTCAATTCAACAGCTCCAATCATCGTGCGACATTTTGTTTGTTTACTTTTTTCACCATGTGTACGTGTCACCATGTGTAGCCTGCGTGTCTTGTGTTACCAGCTTGGCATGTCTCTCAATGCTTGTCATTCCTCTGGCTAATGAGGCTGTACCTACCGAGAAAAAGATAAGAAGATTTTCCAAGACATCTTGTAACCATAACAAAATGCCAAGCATTCAAACAAAAACATCTTCCTTAATCGATGGTTTAAGATGTAACCTTTGGCACACACAAAAGGTTTTCATGGGTCATTTTGACAAAGTGACCCTGGTAGAGAAGTATAAAGCCAGTTTGTAGTGGGGTTTTGCATAGGTCAGTTCTGTCGCTCCAAACTGTCTGTTTCCAAATGTTCGATTACTGAATACATTTTTTATTATGTCCAATTTTTGTTTGCTTAAATCAGTTTATATTAAATATTTGAAATGGTGTTTGGTGTTTTGTGCCCCAAACGGAGCCTTCAAGACAGCGCTGGTAAAGGTTAGGGTTAGGGGATAGGGTCTTCCAGGCAGCGCTGCCTTGGAGGCTCCGGGTGAGGGTTAGGGTTAGGGAGCATTTGAAATCAACTAATTATAAGCTTATTTTGACTGGACATCAGCATTGGTGTGGGACCACAGAAAGTATCTCATATGCTCTTGCTTTTGATAAATTCTACTCTCTAACTATCTGAGAAAAGATAAGAAGATTCCCAAGACAACGTGTAACCAAAACAAAATACCAGGCGTTCAAACAGAAACGTCTTCCTTAATCAATGATTTAAGATGTAACCTTTGGCACACATAAAATGTTTTTATGGCTCATTTTGACAAAACTGATCCTGCAAGAAAGGTAAAGTAGGTCAGTTTCGTCACTCTTAGCTGTCTATTTCCAAATTTTTGGTTATTAAATAAATTTTTTTAGGATGTCCAAACTATATTTACAAATTTAAAAAATTTAAAGATGATTTTGACTGGACATCAGCATTTGATAAAATGTACTCTGTATTTATCTTAATATATTTATTTTAATTCTATACTCATACTAATTCTATCGCATATTATGGTTGTCCCACTCTCGCATGTAAAGATTTTACTCAACAACATTGTAAATGAGGGCCACCCCTCAATTGATCTTTCGAGGATAAATCAAGGAAAAATAAAAATGAATAAATAAATAAAAATAAAGAACGTAGAGCTGCATTTTATGTTTGAAAGGTGCTTTAAAGATAATTATTATCATATATATGCACTTTTTCCAAAAGTCGACCAAGCCAAATCTTGTCTCATAGACAATTGATTTTTAATTTTTTTTTTTTTTTCCTTCATTGATTTACAGGTGACATTTCAACCTGTAATTCATTATAAATCGAACCATCAATCTACCGGTGGTGTGTCTAATGGTGTGTTTTTTCTGATTCAGGTACATTTCCTTCTCCCGTAAAGACTGAACTATCTCCTGATCAGCTGTGATTTTCCTCTTGTACATTCCGCTCAGTCTCACTCACATTTTTAGGCATTTGTCCAACAGACAGACACACACACACACACACACACACACACACATACACAGACAGACAGACACACACACACACACACACACACACAAGGGCCGAGGATTATGCCGAAAGACACATGGGAAAGTACATGATCTTCCATGAATTAGTGCATGCAATCCATGTAATTCAACTTGTAATATTTCAAATAACCCATTTTAAATTGTTAATGGTTCAAATAATGTCCACACAGTATTAAAAATACATAGCATTTACTGCTAACCCTCCTGCGCTGTCTATCCAAGTTCATAATTAATAAAGCTTCACTTGAGACCAACTTCCTGGTGGTAAACTAGTAGACTACTATTTGATTTTAAAGTAAATTTTCTTGTAACTTTCTGAGTTTAACTGTGACGCCTGATCACACCATGAGTATATTTGCGTGTGAAAAAAGTTCAGCGGCATCTTTAAGTGACAGCCTTGATTTATACATGACATATAATGAAATATTTCTAGGTCATTGTCGAGTCAAACACACCCAACTATATGCGCAACATGCAAAAGAGATGTATGCTCTTAAAAAACTAACAATAATAATAATAAAATAGTAATAAAATACATATTTGATGAAAGAATCTGTGTCATCTAAACTTTACATAAGGATACACACTCAAAGATAAGGCCACACACACTTAAAAACTCAAGAGGTTTCGCCATCTAGCCCTGATAGTGTGAGTGTGAGTTTGTTTTTCCGTATACAAGTCAGCATTTTAGTCTAGAAAAAGTATAGAAAAAGGGTTATGTAAATTTTAATGTTACCAAATATTCATGAAACTTGTAGAAGACTGGTGGGGTGTGTGGTGTACATTTGGTTAAAGAAGAGGCTTGAATTGGCACAATTGTTAACTGCATAATACATAATATTCTTATGTGCAGTACATTAGTCTAAAACACTAATACACAGAAGAGTTATGTAAGGTAAACACATGTTTTAATGTGACAAATATATATTCTAAAGTATTGTATATGAATTATTTTGTTTTGTTAGTTTGCCATTAACTGGACAAACTCATATTTATTCAAACTTGTGCTTGATGTAGTAAATAACTTTGTCTTAATTCACAAATATGCATATACAGTGTATGCATCTATAATTTGAACTAGGTCAGTGTTATGGTGAACTTTGTATAACACTGAAATGCTACATCCTCCCCACAGAATAGCCACAACACCATCTGCTGGCAGTTTTACAAGAGAAACCATGTAATTCAAGTTTGTTTGCAAGTGTTGAGTTTTGCTTTTTTTGTTGTTCACTTGACTTTTATTTTCTCTCAAATTCTTCTGTTTGCTTGGTACTCATGAGGCAAATCTGATTCCATAAAGTAATGCATGGAGGGGACTCTCAAAAATGCTTGTTACTTGCCAAATATGTCATTTTCACTACACACCATTATTGATTGTATTCAAGTATATATCCCAAAGTGCTCAAGTATGATTTAATGTGAAATTATCTTTTCATACATAACATATTTACAAGATCACAAAGGTAGACGTAATTTTAATATGACAAAGACCGTTTACTGTTATTTTTCAGCCAGACCTTAAAGGTTTACAAACGTTTGTTAACGTTAAAGTCATGTTTGTATGCCTGAAAAACAATCTTTGGCCTGTACATTACATTCATAATTAATTTAACCTTGCTTGTATAATCTTGCATTATTAAACAGTGCTGTCGATTTCAGTACAGTCGTTAAACTTCAATATCCTTCCTTCAGTCCACAAAATAAATTGCGAGCCAATATGGCTAAATGTATCATTACGTCTGATTTCTTTACATTGCTTCTAGAACGGCCTTCTTCTTCCTGCCTATAGTTTTCTTCTGGATATGACTTGTGCTGCTGTTGCTGTTGGTGCTGCTGGCTCTCTTCATCTGGTACATCACCTTAGCAGCCTCATCAGAAAGCGTCTGCAAGAAATCAAATCAAATCAGTTTTATTTGTATAGCCCAATATCACAAATAGACATTTGTCTCAGTGGGCTTTACATTCCATACAGTATGACACCCTCCCTTAGACCCTTAACTCAACTATTTAGCTTCACCATCTTTAGTTTAAAGGAATAATTCACCCATACGGAACTGGCATTCTATCATTATAAAATCGCTATTATAATATTATGAATGAGGTTTTTCTTCCCTCAGGCTTTCCTCAGTGTTCCCTTGGCCCAGCTTTCCTGTTAATCCTAACCCTACATTTTGTAGGGTTAGGATTATCCCTACATTTTGTAGGGTTAGACAGTGAGGCCATATAACACTCTATCTGCCTTTTCTCAGGCTAGGATGAACCGATTCCTAAAAATGTTTGCACATTTATTCTAGATAGAATCTCAGAGTTCAGTACACCTTAATTTTTCCATCGGTGAAGTAGGTCTTTAAGGAATGCCATACCCCAAATTATTGTATATTAATTAATTTCCTTTATTGATAAGTTAATTGTATGATGACCTTGGATTCTGTGGTTATGTCGTCACAGATTGTTGTCATTGTGTCCATCCAGTTGCCATAGATTCTCTCTTCCTTTTCGATTGGCCTCTGCTTACTATGGGGCAGAAAGAGGAAGTGTAATTAATACCAAGAACAACACGCACGCACGCACGCACGCACGCACGCACACACGCACACACACACACACACACACACACAAACACACACACACAAACACTGGGTCCCCATAATGTGGGTTAAAACCTGGGTCCCCGCAATGTAACATAAACCAGTATACATCAATATGTGTGTAATGCAAGAAGCAATAAGGAATTTGAAAAAAATGTATATGTTAAAATTATTGTTAATATAATCATCAGATCGAACCTTGCACAGACAATCAATCGTTTAAGTAGACAGTATGTAGTATATACATGTTGAGTATGTAGGAAGGAGGACGTTAGTAGGGCTTTTACAACACAGCCAATGATATATCATAATCTATTGACCTGATTTGATTGAGTAAGTCTTGCTGTGCTTTCAGTTGCCTCTGCGCCTCCTGCACTTGCCCCTCCATCGTTAGACTGGCGCAGAGTTGAGCACAGTGAACGCCAAGCACCGCTGTGTTGAGGCTGCCTGCACAAACACCACTGCAGAGAGAAGGAATAGAGAATTTTGTTTAATCAAAATTATAGCTACGCTTTATTTAAAAAAAAAAAAAAAAACAATTTTTGCTTAAATATTTTTAAAACTTTTAAAATTTCTCAACAATGCTAAATATCTGGTCAAATAATTTTCCTACATAAATGATAATCCAACATAGATTTAGGTGTTTTTAAGTATTTCAATGCTGCAAAAGTATTACAAGTTCGATATATCAAAATGTGTACCTGCAGGTAGCAACCGGCCGCTGTTCGGTGATGATGCGAGTGACTTTCTGTTGGTCTCTGGTCTTGAAGCTCAGCTGTAGTTGGAATGGAAGTTTGTCCTTCTGGAGAAAAACTGTAACAAGCATCATTAGCCTGGAAATCCAGATTGAAATTAGATCTGGGTTTGGATTTCTAAGCCAACACATTATATATTTGCAATACAGTTTTATACATTTTAATTTGTTCAATACTATTAATTTTGACTCCTTTGTAAAACCCCTAGTCCCCACAATGTCAATGGGCTACCAGGTCACGTCCCCACAGTGCAGTGTAAACAAGAAAAAATGTAAAATATTTTTTGGGGGGCTTCTTAATTTTATTTGATAGTAATAGACAAAGAGTTGAAATGGGGGGAGGGAGAGAGACAGAGAGAGAGAGAGAGAGAGAGAGAGAGAGAGAGAGAGAGGAAAGACATGTAGTAAGCTTGAGTCAATGACACCTGCCTTACCTTCAGTTGACTCTGGTTTTACAGCAAACTGGACGGTGATCTCCTGCCCTCTGGTCACGTTACCGATCTCTATCAACAGCTTGTGATTGTTCTGATCCTCAAAGGGAAAATACCTTCAGGGAGGGAGAGAAAGAGAGAGGGAGAGAGGGAGAGAGAGAGAGGGAGATAGAGAGATATATATATAGAGAGGGAGAGAGAGAGAGGGAGATAGATATATATATATAGAGAGAGAGAGATAGAGAGAGAGAGAGAGAGAGGGAGAGAGAGAGAGGGAGATAGAGAGAGAGAGGGAGAGAGAGAGAGGGAGATAGAGAGAGAGAGAGAGAGAGAGAGGGAGAGAGGGAGAGAGAGAGAGGGAGAGAGAGAGAGAGAGGATTTAAAGCCTACCATAGAAGGGCTACGTTCAGTATACATCCAAATGCATTGGAAAGGAGTGAATTAATTGATACCGTAAGAGAAGAATTAAGAGAAGAAAGGATTTTAATGAATAATTAGGCATATTTACATTGAGAATACCACTGTTTAAAAATACATTGGATTAATACAGTGATTGAATTGAGCATGGGACCAGTGGCATTAATTATTGTGGCATCTTCAGTATACGTGCTCATCATTGGTAAGTTTACATACAAAACCAACTTGAAAAACCACAATAGTTGGTGTCAATCACCACTTACACGCCATCAGGGGCAAACAGGGTTGCCGTGACTCCTGTTGCCAGCACGTTGTCAACAGTGGCTGACTGGATCACCTTGGCGACGCTACTGATGTTAACCATGTTCACCTGAGCAAGAGAGGAAAACAAAAACAGAGAAAAGAGGTTTTTAGTTGTATAGATATTGTGTAGTTATTAATTCCGTTTACATATACTTAAGTAAGGTTTGTCACTTAATTGTTAATGTCTCTTTTCTTCTGTTCCTGATGTTTTTTTTTATAACATACTGAAATATTTGGTTAAAAATATATATATATATATATGTTACCTGGCAAATTGTTTCTTGAGCTATTGTAATGTAAACAACCACTAACATTAAACCACCAGGCTAAAGACTTGCTTTTCTACTTGAGAAGTATCTTATTCATCTCACCCTTCCTCCGGTAGTGTCTGCGAGTCTCCCAACGTCCGCCAAGCGACAATCTGTCCCTTCAAACGTCATGACTGAGATTATTACTCTAGGAGAAGTAAATAAAAAGATTCACTTTTCACTTTTTATACAATGAAAATAATTGTGCACAGTAACATGAACACACATTACAAGCAGGGCAGGGTGATATTGTTGAGTGTGAGTGTGTGTGTGTGTGTGTGTGTGTGTGTGTGTGTGTGTGTGTGTGTGTGTGTGTGTGTGTGTGTGTGTGTGTGTGTGTGTGTGTGTGTGTGTGTGTGTGGTTGTCCTCACCCACTATCCACTGCCTGTAAAGCCAGCTGTCTGTAGAAATACTGAGTAAGGGAAGAGGACGAGAAAGAGGGAGACAGTTCCATCTCACCCAGGCCGATGTTGGCTCGGCCGTCTGTGCACAAAATCACCTGCAACAACACAGAAGATCACAAACTACATTACCCACAAATCACCCTGTTATTTCAAACAGTTGCTAAGGTGACCAAACGTATGGGATGTTATATTGATTTAACATTAGCACCATACATTGTAGGGTTAACATGATATATTTAGTTTGTTTAAACATAAAAAATGTGTTGCAGTTTTAGATGGACTTTTGTAGAGACTTTTTTTCTTCGCTCATGGTGGCAACAAGACACTGAGAAGTTATTACATCTGACTAATTATTTTATTAATTAAAAAAACAAACACACACACACACACTCACACTCACTCACCTTTGACCCGGGGTACCTTGACGCCATGGCAACCGAGGCTAACGCCGCAGGACCGAGACATGTAGCGCCATCTTCCCTAAGGCTGGAAATGCGCAAATAAATAAATAAATATAAAAAATATATACAGCTATGGAAAAAATTAAGAGATCACTCCCATTGTTCAGTGTCTCTCGTATTACTTGGATCTGCCAAACTCTACTTGTAACTGTTTTAATTAGGCTATATTGTATTTTATTCCTTTTAATTACTGCCACTCTTCACCACTTTGTAAATGTTTCAATTGTTTTTTTTTCTCTTCTCTTCACTTGTGTATTTGATGTATTTGCATTGAATATTTTGTATGTAGGCCTATTGTTGTTTTGAATTTGTTTTGACTCGACATCATTGAAAATGAGGGTCACCCTTCAATTGATCTCTCGAGGATAAATAAAAGTTAAATGAAATGAAATGAAATTACTATTTATAGGCATATGTTTGAGTAGAATGAACATTTTGGTTTTATAATATAAACTACTGACAACATTTCTACCAAATAGAATTAATTTTTTTGTCATTAAGAGCATTCCTTTAAGTAATGTAGAGATGAAGATTTAAGAAAAATCCAGACTGGTCTCTTAATTTTTTCCTGAGCTGTATATTATTAAATAAAAGTAAAATTAAATTAGTAAAAATTATTTGAGAAGTGTAGGGCAGGGAGGGTATTCTTAATAAAGCTGTTTGGTGACTCACTCTTTGACCCTCTGTACTAGCTGGTGGAAGGTCTCAGCTATACAGTGTGGGATGTTATAGGCCACGCCCTCTTTCCATATATGGTCGTAGTCAACTAGCGCCCAATCCCTGAGAGTGAGGGGAGTACTGGTACCATCGCCATATATTACAACCTGTAAAAAAATAATAATAAAAAAGAAATAATGAAAAAAAAAAGTTACCATTAATAAAATAAAATAAACACATAATTAAGTAAAATAATACATATGAAAAAGCAAAATATTGTTCTATATTTATCAAAAATCAAATAAGAAATGTATTATAAAAAATATATTTATAATGATATTAAATATCAAGGTGATTACAATTATTTTCTTGTTATTTTCTTATATTATAAATGAAAAACGTAATTTTAAATATTGACAATGATTTTTCTAACCTCGTCATAAAGGATGTTTTTTCATATCAGCACATGTCCATCATGAATATTACAAAAACAGACAGACAGACAGACAGACAGACAGACAGACAGACAGAAGACTAATCGTAATTTCATGTTCTTTCTTTAATTATAAAATGGAGAGATATTATTTCTGTAACCTCGTCATTGAATGTGACCAGAGCCACTCTCCTGCGTGGGGACAGCTGCAGTAGGGAAGACAGCGCCCCCTGTAGGGCATCCTGGATACTCTGAGGGAATTAAAACATAAACAGCTTTTAACTAATAACCATCATGCACCGAATAACAAAATTAATAAAGAGTGAAACAAATCAATTTATACCATTGTCTGATATAGAATATGTTTTGTTTTGGTTTGCGTTATATGGTTAGCAAAGACATGCCTAACACAACCGTATAAGGCACACCTACTTGTTGATTATCCCTCACATCTCACCTCTAGTCTGGATATGTAAACTGGAGACCCACTGCTGGATGGAACCTAAAGGGGAGCAAATGTGGAAAAAAGATGATATGACTGACACACATTTGACACTCACACACACACACACACACACACACACACACACACACACACACACAGTCACACTCACACACTCACTCACTCACACACACACACACACACACACACACACACACACACACACACACACACACACTCACACTCACACTCACACTCTCTCACACACACACACACACACACACACACACACACACACACACACACACACACACACACTCACACTCACACACACTCTCTCACACACACACACACACACACACACACACACACACACACACACACACACTCACACTCACACTCACACTCACACACACACACACACACACACACACACACACACACACACACACACCTCTGTAGTGACGCTCATGCTGCCGGATATGTCCACACAGAAAACCACCAGTGTGTCTTCCAGGTTTTGGTAATCGTCGTCACAGTGATTCGGGAGGTAAATCTCATCGCCATGGAGACCGGAACTCTGACCAACAGCCGCTGCCTTCACACTGTCGTTCTCACACCCACAGAACTCACACACCCAGACCTGGACAAGAGGGAAGGGAAGGGGATGGATATTATTTTTTAAATCATATTTATATAGCATTTTTCTATAATATTTTAATATTATTTGGTTAAAAAAAAAAATTATATAATTTTTTTGAGAATATTTTTTTGTAATAATATTTCTATTTTTAACATAATCTTTTCATTTTTATTTCATATTTTTTTTACTGCTCCTTTTGTTTTAACCACACACCCAGACCTGTATAGGAGGAAAGGGAAGGGGATGTATTTTATTTTGTTTTATATTATTTATATTATTATTTTATTATTATGTTTTTCTATATATATATGTGTTTTAATATATTTTGTTTATTTTTTGTAATAATAGTTTTATATATATTTTTTAAATTAATATTTTTACAGTAGTTTTTTTTTAAATAATTTAAAATCTGTTTTTATATTATTTTTTTTCCGTCTATATTCCCTGTTTTTTTTACTGCTCATTTGTATTAACCACCATTGTTCCACTGATGTTAGAAAAATACCTAAAAAGACAAACGTTCCGACATAAATTCAATTGTGAAATTAAAACAGTGAAATGGCCACTCACGTTCCCCTGTATAGAACTCAGACACGACCAGGCAGCACTACATTTCCCACAAACCACTGGGCTCTGAGAACCCTCCTGGCCCGAAGCTGAAAGATTAATAAAAGTATTTTAACAAAACAACAATAATTGAGCTGAAGCGAGGTTAACGGTTTAGCTGATTAGGATTTTTTTTGGTTTTTGTCCAGCCAGGTGACACAAAGAAAGCTTGACTATCGCCCCTTTAACTAAACAATTCTTCGTATGACATAGCACCACACTGCTCAGCGCCTTCTTAAAAATAATTGCTTTTCTATCTTCGTCTCGTAAATATGCCTGCTTCCATGGGCAGTGTAATGTGGGCTTAAGTTGTCTGTCTGTGTGTGTGTGTGTGTGTGTGTGTGTGTGTGTGTGTGTGTGTGTGTGTGTGTGTGTGTGTGTGTGTGTGTGTGTGTGTGTGTGTGTGTGTCTGACCTTGGCTGATGTTGACCAGTTTGCCAATACTAAGGGAGATGACGTTGACGTTTGTTTTCAGTCGGCTTTCTCCTTCCAGCTTGTCAACTGAAGAACAATTTAGAAATATGAATAGAATATACAGCTCTGGAAAAAAAATGAAGAGACCACTCCAAATGTTCAGTGTCTCTCGTTTAACTATTTATAGGCATATGTTTGAGTAGAATTAACATTTTGGCTTTATAATATAAACTACTGACAACATTTCTATCAAATTCCAATACATGTTTTGTCATTAAGAGCATTTTTAACTAATGATGAAGATTTAAGAAAAATTCAGACTGGTCTCTTATTTTTTTCCAAAGCTGTATAACATAAGAATATTATAAAACCAGAGAGATTGGGGGTTAAGATCAAAATAAACTGACCCCTGGGTGGGACAGGCGGAATAATAATTTAAATAATTAAATAAATAATACATTAAATAATATAATAAACATTTATTACAAAAAATTAAATTAAACAAATTAAAAAAAAATAAGAAAAAAAAAATCAAACAAACTAATGGTAAATACAACACTTTAGGAAGGGGGAAAGAGAGGGGGAAAGAGAGGGGGAAAAGGGGGGAAAAAGTAAACCGTACTGACCTCTTGGTGGGACAGGCGGAGGGAGAGAGAGGGGGCGTCCCGTCAGAGGATGAAATGAAGGAACAGGAGGGAGAGGCAGAGAAGAGCGACGAGGCTTTCTGTGTCTACGAGGAGGCAGAGGGGGAGGGACTGGGGACAGAAAGGGTATTAATGGTGTTTGTTGGTAGACTTGATACTTTAAATGTTTTGTGTCACTGACTGTATATGAGTGTGTGTGTGTGTGTGTGTGTGTGTGTGTGTGTGATGTTGCAATAATTAAATAAATAACTAAATAAATGTAAATATATAAATATTTAGTTATTAATTGAGTTTATCTGTCCATTGTTGAGTTATATTATCCTTTGGAAATATTGTAAACATAACAGTCTTAAAAAAAACCATTTGGATTGAAAGGCCTTTCTACCTCTGCCTGGCCCTACCAGACCATTGTACTTCATTTTATTTGTACAGAAGACTACTGAAGGGAACATTACATTTGATCGGAAGTAGTAGGCAGCCAGAGCCAGGCTACTTTTTACCCCCTTAGGTGGTGAGACTTGTTAGGTTTTTTCAATTTTTTTATCTGATCAGCTTTTTTGGTATGTGTACTTTCCCCTTGCTGAAATACTATCTGTACATCTCCTTCATTGTGCATCTCTGTCTCTTTGCACTTGCATGCATGCCCACACACACACGCACACACACACACACACACACACACACACACACACACACACACACACACACACACACACACACACACACACACACACACACACACACACACACACACACACACCACTTGATGTGCTTTCCTGTTATTTTACACCAATACTCTTGAGAATGTGATGAACGCTCTAGACAGAAAAACATGTTTTTTAAATACGTTGACCTTTAATAACCCTGTGTGTGTGTGTGTGTGTGTGTGTGTGTGTGTGTGTGTGTGTGTGTGTGTGTGTGTGTGTGTGTGTGTGTGTGTGTGTGTGTGTGTGTGTGTGTGTGTGTGTGGGTGTGTGTGTGCGTGTGTGTGTGTGTGTTTGCGTGTGTGTGTGGGTGTGTGTGTGTTTGTGTGCGTGTGTGTGTGTGTGTTTGTGTGTTTGTGTGTGTGTGTGTTAACAAGACATATTTACCATCTTGGTGTTTATCAGTCACACTGTTGTCATAGTGGTTCTTGATTGGAGAAACACCTGTGGATTCAATAGGACATGTAACACTAAATATAAATATTTGGGTAAACGTATTATTATAATTTTTTTTTAAATAATTTTTTGGCAATTTTTTTCAAGCTTTATTAGACAGTACAGAGTTGAAATCAGGAGACAGAGAGAGAGAGAGACAGAGAGAGACAGAGAGAGAGAGGGGGAGGGTGGGGATGACCTGCAGTAAAGGTCCACGAGTCGGATTCGAACCCGCAACCACTGCAACAAAGGCCGGAGCCAATATGGTACACCCTCTATCCACTATGCCACCGGAGCAACCCCAAATATTTGGGTAAATTGAATAGAAAAAATAAGCTGAAGACATTATTATGTTTTTTGTTGGTAAACGATAAAAGAATGGATTGTTTAGTCCAGATGAACTCTTACATGTCCAACTCAGAAAACACAAATCTTATATTGAAATAGCGGTAACCTAAAAGCAGACTCGAATGTAGGGGGCGTCCTTAGGTCAGTCATGGGCCTCAGCCAGCAGCGGACCCGGGTTCGATTCTTTCTCTGCATGTCATTCCCCTCTCTGCCCCATTTCAACTCTGTCTCTACACTATCAATAAAGCATAAAAATGCCGAAAAAATATCTTGGAAAAAGCAGACTCGAATGCATTAGATTATTCGCCTAATAACTAGCTTGCATATGTCATCAAGATTGATTCATTGAATGTATTCCAGACAGATCAACAATACAACACAAAATGAAAAGCATGAAAATACTATGAACAAAAATTATTGCTTTATTGATAGTGAAGAGACCGCGTTGAAATGGCAGAGAGGGGAGTGACATGCAGAGAACAACCGCGGGCTGGAATCGAACCCGGGTCTGATGCTGGCCGAGTCCCAACTGAGCTAAGGGCGCCCCTTAGAAGTATAACCTTTAAGTAAATAAGAAGTTTTGTTTTTAAATAAGCATTTATGCAGCACAACATTTAAATTGAAATATATTCCTAATTGTGTTCATATCAAACAGGCACAATCACAGAAGGCAATGAGCTACAAAGTCAAATTTAACAGACAAAGTAAATTAAAAAGGATCAAGTTGAATGTCACAGCAAAAGCTTTCAAATAATTTATTTTTAACATTTCGAAATCAAAGGAAAGTCAAGGCAAGTTTACTTCTGTAGCACAATCCAGACACAAGGCCGTTCAAAGTGCTTTACAGGGGCAAGATTAGAATACATCAAATATAGAATACACATTAGAAAAGCAAATGAAAGAAGAGAGAAGGAGAGAGATGTAGAGAGAGGGGGAGAGAGAGAGAGGAAGGGAGAGACAGGGAGAGAGAGAGATGGAGAGAGAGAGAGGGGGAGAGAGAGAGAAAGAGAGAGGAAGGGAGAGAGGGAGAGAGAGGGAGACAGACAGACAGAGAGAAAGATAGGGAGGGAGAGAGAGGCGGAGAGAGCGGAGAGATGAATAGATATAAAAAATATAAATAAAAGAGATAAAACATTTAAATAAAATCAAAGCACTGACTCACCCGCTGCATCAGGCCTCCAGTTACAAACAACATGGCTGCAGGCAAACTCCATCTGACACACAGAAATACACAACATAAACTGATTACCTATTATTACCATGTCAGTCAAAATAGACTACTTTTATCTTTTCATTTACTTATGTAGGCCTTTACTTTTATACAGGCTAAATTTGACATGCAATCATCATGCCAGTATGTTCTTCGAGGTTAACCCACATGTCGAATGTATGTATGTGGACAAGAACACAGAGAAATATGAAGTGCTGTATGATTGTGTGAAGCAGATCATTACAGCTGATATCAGCGATATGACAAACAGCCTTTTTTTTCTGGTTAACAGAACAGGTGGGCGAGTAAAACCATTTCCTGTATGAATAACTGTGAGCGTGGAGGAGAACAACATGCCTGGTGTAAAGGGGTTAAGCATAAGCAAACAGACTGTATTTTTCATTTCATTTTCATTTAACTTTTTATCCTCGAGAGACCAATTGAGGGGTGACCCTCATTTACAATGACGTCAAGTTCAAAACAAATTCAAAGGAAAAACAACAATCCATACACAATATTCAATGCAAATACATCAAATACACAACAACAGGTGAAGAGAAAAAAACAATTGAAACATTTACACAGTGGTGAAGAGTGGCAGCAATTAAAATGAAATTAAATGGGTGAAAGTACAATATAGCCTAATTAAAACAGTTACAGGTAGAGTTTGGCAGATTTAAGATAGTTTGTTTAAATTGGTTAAAGGATATGAAGGTATTTAGTTTAATTTGTTGCTGTATATAAACTGTATATAAAAGTGGGCTATTATTAAAATAGCCCACTTTAAATGAGTTGTAATAACAAACTGAGTTAACGAAATTATTAACTTTAGGCAAACTGCAAGAATATCTGACCTGAAAAGTTATTTCTTTATGAATATTTCAACCGGATCATAGGCACACTATCTAGTTTGAAGTTTACATCAACCAGGAAGCTAGTGAAGTATAATCACAGCTTTGATACTAGACGGCATAGTGTGCCTCTAACCACAAGACCTTAAGACCTAACACACACATATTTGTGTATCTTGTATACCTATTCTTTATTGCACTGTTGGAGGAGCTCAAGACCAAAGAATTCCATGGCCAGCGACTGCTCTGTAATCGTTGTGCATATGACAATAAAACCATCTTACAATGAGGCTACATTCATTAACTGTTAGTTAATGCTTAATAAACAAACTAAGCAATAACTGTTATGCTTAGTTTATGCTTTACTAAGCATTAAATAACTAAACATTAACACTTACTTAAAGGAATACTTTACTCATACGGAACCGGCGTTCTATCAATATAAAATCACTATTAAAATATAATGAATGAGGTTTTTCTTCCCTCAGTCTTCCCTCAGTCTTCCCTTGGCCCAGCTGTCCTGTTAATCCTAACCCTACATTTGTGATGTCACTCGTGGTAAAATGTAGGGGTTAGACAGTGAGACCATAAAACACTCTTTCTGCCTTTTCTCAGGCTAGGATGAACCGATTTCTAAAATGTTTTGCACATTTATACTAAACAGGATCTCAGAGTTCAATACACCTTCATATTCCCACCGGTGAAGTATACGTCTTTAATGCTTAATAGGCATAGACTACACATCAACTAGCCTCTAATAGCATTGACTAACTAACAGTAATGTACCTTATTGTAAAGCGCTAACCTATCCCTGATCTGTGGCCATGCAAAAAATAACCTAGGAAATGAAAACAGGTCAGTTATTATGGTTTATAACATCCGATCTAACTGTAGGTAAAATAGTCCATGTCTTTTAACACACTCCTGTCTGCGTCATAGTTCTTCTTATTGTCACATTAACCCATATCTGTATCTGTGGGCAACATGGTGTGAAGAAAGTGTCATTTTCTAGAAGGGAACAAGATCTAAAGGGTGCATTTTAACACGTTACACTTTAAAACACACACAGACAGGCAGGCGCACACACACACACACACACACACCAACATGAAAATAAGTTACCTTTGTCGTGGTCTGTCTGTGATCTGTCTGTCGCCAAAACTGAAAGCAAGCGTTCGTAGCAGATGACAGGTCTATAAAGTATGTGAGAGAGGTGTGTGTGTGTGTGTGTGTGTGTGTGCGTTCAAAGTCTAAGAAGCAACGGAGCATTCTTGTGTCAGGAAGTCGCTGAGGGGGACGGCCTTCGAGAGAAAAGAGAGATAAAAGGAAGAGAAGGAAATAGTTTGAAAGAAAGAATAAAAAGAGGTGTGATGATTTAATCTAAGCCGATGTAGAGAAATATAAGTGTATTTTGTAGTAATGTGTACACTATGTTGAGGGGAGTCCTGTTAAATACAACACTACATAGTGTATTGTAGATAGCCTCAAATTTGGCAGTTTTCCTTTGCAGTTTTAGTTCAAAATCAAAAATTAAGTGATGTCTGGATGTATGAATACAACATGCATTCATACTTAATCTGAATGCTTCTATCTCTGTCACCATCCATATGTTTAGATGCATTTTTGTACTACTTTCTTGATGCCAAAACACATTTTTTATTTTTTTTTAAGATATTTTTTGGGTATTTTTATGCTTTATTGATAGTGTAGAGACAGAGTTGAAATGGGGCAGAGAGGGGAGTGACATGCAGAGAACGACCGCGGGCTGGAATCGAACCCGGGTCCGCTGCTGGCCGAGGCCCATGGGGGGGGACGCCCTACCAGCTGAGCTAAGGGCGCCCCCCAAAACACATTTTTAAATGCGTTTGAAGAATGTTTTGCTTTGGCAAGAGGAGATGTATAATGTCTGGCTGGTCTGCTGAAAGGTGTTGTGGGTAGGGATAGAGGGTTCAGTTTCAAAGATGGTGCCTTAAAGTAATCAGAAGAAAAAGACAAAATAAATGACATTTTATACAAATTCATAAATTTAAGTTTATTTAGTGTTGAAAGGAGGACTTCAGCCATTTTACACATAAGAAATCAGTTTGCGTAGCGCTCTGTAAACCTGAGAAAACAGTTATAACGGAAACAACTTAGGCGTTAACCAAGCAGGTATAGGGTCTTAAAAAAGCATTGCTACCAAGTTGCATTATGGGAAATGTAGGAATTTGTGTGCATAATTCATGATTCGTTTATTTTTCTCATTTCTTTTTCTTCGTCTGTTGCCGTTTTCTAGCTCTGTGATAAGAAACTTGAAATGTGGTCAGCCATTTCAAATCATCGGCTTTTGATTAGGAGCGTAGGATATACAATGTATCCTCTGTACACTGGATGTGATGTCCAGTTGTATCCATGTAGCGTCAAAAAAAGAACTACTATCTGTGAAAATGTAGTTGATAGTACCCTAGTGCTTATATTGTTCCCTATTGTATATTATTAGTAGTTAGGAATGTTAAATGAATTCATAATTCAATAATAACAATAAAATATTCAAGTCTGTCTGATGATACATTGGATTCGGTGATTTCAAACATAAAAAACAGAATTCTTTTCTTGATTTGGATAACTTACTGAATCTCCCTTATACATTACGATGAACTCCTGAACACATAGTGTAAGCTTAGGCACCCAAGAGTCCAGTTTCTTGTTCATTTACTTTGGGTGTGTAGTGTGTAATCTCGGACAAACTCTAAACGTGCTTCGAAATGATACAAAAAAATAACACTGAAAATGTAGTTACCATAGTTACATTATTACGTTTGTAGTTTTCTTGAGGCATGAGTGTGTAGTTCTAGTAGTGTTAGGCTGTGTTGGACAACAAGCCCTACTAACGTCCTCCCCCCTACATACTCAACATGTATATACTACATACTGTCTACTTAACCATCCATTGTGTATAAGTAAGTATACAGAAGGCAGAAGCAATAAAGAATTAAAAAAAAAAAATTCTGTGCCGTTTGAAAAGAAGCAATGCATTGTGGGGCGGTTGAGTAGGAAAAGTATCCTATCGATCCATACACAAAATCTTCCCGAAAGTAAGAACTCATCCGGGCATTTCTCGCCTACACAACCGTCAAATACTCCAATCCAAAATTAGTATGAGTAGGACGTTAGTAGGGCTTTTCCAACACACATCTTCTATTTCCTGGATTACTTCTTCTTCTGCTCTTCCAGTGACTCCAGCACGGCTTTCAAAATGGCGGCGGTTGCCACGGCGCCAGGGTCCGGCAGCGCGACGCGCTCGGCGGCGATGTAACTCGCTCTGCCCGCCTTCGCTACGAGGTCACGGGTCGACTCTGCTCCCAGGGACGCTCGCTGGGAACAGAGAGAGAGGGAGAAGGGTAGTGGTGATTTATTTTGGTTCAGACAAACAGTATTACATCAGGAATACACGTATAAATGAATTAAAAAATAAATACAATTTAAATATATATTTTTTGCAAGAGAGAAAGAGAGAGAGAGAGGAGGAGTAGTGGGAATAGTGATTTATGTTGATTCATTTAAACAGTTTTTTTTAAGAATCAGGAATACATGTATAAATTAATTCAAAAAATAAATAAAGTTTAAATGTTTATTATTTAAATAATAACAACAAATAAAAAAGTAAATATAAATAAATAAAATATAAAAAATTACAAAAGCATTTAATTTAAAACTAAAGAGAAAAAGAAGAAGAACATTTTTTTTCCAAACATTTCTAATGAATGTAAGGAGGGCAACGAATGCTCACCAAACTATAAATGAAGGCGGTCTCCATGGGAAAAATCTATTTTAGTGATTCAGAGACTTACCATCACAGTGTGTTACTGTACCTGCACAGCCGCCTGCAGTACAGCCATCTGTCCACTGGGAGGAGCTGTGGTGAGATTCATCAGCTCCTCAACAGCAGGGCACAGAGCATCCAACTAGAGAGAGAGGGAAATAGACACATAGGTTGCGTTCCGAATCGCATACTTTCTACTATATAGTATGTAGAAAAAAGATTTAGGATGTCCCGATTCTTGTGGCCAGATTTAGGATGGTTAGAAGTACCCGGATGTCCTACTTCATGCGGCCAAGATTGTTAGTGTTGAAAAGTGCATCCTATTTGGGCGATTCTGACCCACAATCCAGTGCGCACGTGAAGTGACGTAACATCGACGAAGCCTCCATATGAAAACAAACGGGGATGCGACGGATATAAAAGCAAGAGGCAAGATCAAGGCGCAATGTTATTATGAAATAAGAGAGAAAAGTATGTCCCAATAGTATGCCTACTGCATCCTAACTAGATTATTTTTATCGTTGGATGTAGTATGTAGAATAGAAAAAAGAAAGAGTATGCGATTCGGAACGCAACCATAGAAATAGACACAAAGCGGACATTTGGTAGTAAACAGTATTTTCTTGCCGTAAATACATTTGTTTGGCCTTTTTAAAATAGAAATAATTAATGAAGAATTGTGTAAAATGTGGAAAAACAAATCTTTCACCATTGTCCTGTCTCCAGCGTCAGCTCCGCCGTATCTGAAAGAAAGTCCACAGATTGTTTGGATCATGTTTTGATAATTTTTTTAATTGAGCGCTCGACATTTACATATTATACATAGACCACAGAAATGCCCATAGATAAGTTTGTGGGTGTATAGAAAATTCAGAGACACACACACAGCCACACACAGCCCCTCACCTCTTCATGGCCTGTGTCCCAGCATGCATTGCGGTCGCCCAGGCAACGGCGTTAGTCTGATCCTCAGTCACATGACCCGCGGCTGCAGTCAGGAACAGGCTGTACAACTAAATTCAGAATTGAAGTTTTCACACACCAGACTTAAAGCTAGGGTATAGGATTTCTGATTGGTCAAAGTTAACATGAGCTGTACACTTTGACCAATCAGAGCGAGACTCTGATTCTCTGTTCTTATTGGCTGTTGGTACTGTCCATTCACTTTGTCACGACGTTGTTGGTGTAGAGCGTGTCAGGGAGGGACCATAGGGGAGGGACCAAAGAGAACAAGTGGAGCGGTTGAGGTATTTGGATTCGAATCTCTATCCCAACTGCTATTTTCTCCCCAAATCCTCCACCCCAGCTTTAAGTAAAAGTCTAATTCCAAAATGAGACATTTCGTTTGCTGAATGCTTCTCACGTTCAGAACACATTTAACACATTCAAGACTATAGGATATTTCCTTCAAACTATGATACAACATGTCAAATTAATATATTCCTCCATTTAATCATTACAAAATGGAAGTTTCTTTCTTTGTATCTGTGTAACCTGTTTAGAAAAAGGGTGAAACCATGCAAACGTATTTGCCAGAGAAACATTTGGTGAGTTAGGAAGGCCATGATAAAAATCAAGGGGATCCCACTTTAATTAAGCTTGTCTAAGCAACAAATAATAATTTTTTAATTCTTTTTTTAAATGCTAATAAACCTACCGCTCCTGAAGACCCGCCCATTTTCTCCTGCACCAATCCGGCGAGGACTGATAAGAGTTGCCGGGGACAACCAGGGACCACATGACCCTGGAGCCACTCCTGAATGGCTGAATGAGCATGAAGAAAAAGTTACTTTGTCATAGCATTTTTTTTTTTTTTTACCTTTTTGTACAAACACTAAGAATTTGCTGGAAAAGCCCTACTAACTTCCAACTCATACTAAAAGCCCTACTAACGTCCTACTCATATTAAAAGCCCTACTAATGTCCTACTCATACTAGAAGCCCTACTAACTTCCAACTCATACAAAAAGCCCTACTAATGTCCTACTCATACTAAAAGCCCTACTAATGTCCTACTCATACTAAAAGCCCTACTAATGTCCTACTCATACTAAAAGCTCTACTAACGTCCTACTCATACTTAAAGCCCTACTAACGTCCTACTCATACTTAAAGCCCTACTAACGTCCTACTCATATTAAAAGCCCTACTAACTTCCAACTCATACAAAAAGCCCTACTAATGTCCTACTCATACTAAAAGCCCTACTAATGTCCTA
>CM049417.1:4110000-4112500 GCA_026929865.2 Hyperoplus lanceolatus | reverse complement strand
TTTTCATTTTTTATCTGGCCTCCTCTTCTGTCTCTCTCCTCTCTCCACCCTTCTAGTTTATTACTCATTTGCCTTGTCTTACGTGATGTTCAATTATCCATTGTGGATGCTGCTAACTCATAGAATGAAGTGGATAAAAGGTGATTTTAATGTGATTTCACATTGGGGTCTGCATGCATGGACGTGGAGGGATTTCAATGTTGTGTTTGAAACATTCTTCCCACAGAAAAGTATTTGCAAATTCATCTATTTCATATTCAAGAAATTTAAATTTAAATTATTGCAAACTTTTCTGTACAAAAAATGTACTCTCAGTCCTTGCTGCAGTGGTTGTGGGTTCAAATCCGACCCGTGGACCTTCGTTCACTGTATGTCATCCCCCCCCTCTCTCTCTCTGTCTCTAATTCAACTCGCAACTCAACTTTCTCTCCAATCTTCAACTGTCAATAAAAAAGGTTGAAATACCTAAAAATATATATATATATATAACGTTATCAAAACAGAAAAAAAATTAAAAATTTAAGAGAAAAATATAAAAATCTGCAAATGGTCTTTGAAATCAGAGGATTGTAATCAAATGTAAACCTCTGTCTGACCATGTATATTCCCTGTGTATTCATCCCCAGGTCTGTGTATGTCTCATCTTGAATCTTGATGTATTTTCTGCCCCTGTAAAGCTCTAGCATACATAAATAAACTTGCCTGACCGTGTATATTTCCTCTGTGTATCTGTCCCCCTATAGGTCAGTGTACGATGGGCAGGAGCATGGCCTCTTCATGGAGAAGCTTGACGTAAGGATCAGGAACCATGACAGAGAGATAGAGAAGATGTGTAACCATCACTTCCAGGGCTTTGTGGACTCCATCACCGAGCTGCTCAAAGTCAGGGGGGAGGCGCAGAAACTCAAGGTTAGTGTGTGTGTGTGTGTGTGTGTGTGTGTGTGTGTGTGTGTGTGTGTGTGTGTGTGTGTGTGTGTGTGTGTGTGTGTGTGTGTGTGTGTGTGTGTGTGTGTGTTTTAGTCACAGGGGAGGCAAGAAACTCAAGGTTAGTGTGTGTGTGTGTGTGTGTGTGTGTGTGTGTGTTTTAGTCAGAGGGGAGTCTCAGAAACTCAAGATTAGTGTGTGTGTGTGTGTGTGTGTGTGTTTTAGTCAGAGGTCAGAGGGGAGTCTCAGAAACTCAAAATTATGTGTGTGTGTGTGTGTGTGTGTGTGAAAGAGTGTGTTTGTGTATGTGCCCAGAAACTCAAGGTACCTTTATAGCAGAGGGACTGGGACATATGCTTAACAAGTTGAATACTATAAAACAAGGATACAGCACCAGCATTGGGATAGTTTTGGACATATATATATCACACTGACCGACAAACCTGTTACATGTGGTCTAGTCTATAGCACAATTCAGTCCTTGTGTCTGTATTGGGCTTTATAGATACACTTAACTTGCCTTGCCCTCCCCACAAAGAACAATAGTTCTGGAAAGATGTCAGTTTGTGGCTTTTGATTTGAAGGTTCAAATAAACAGCTGTTGATCTATAAAATGATGTCTTTTAAAGTTTGTGTTTGTGCTCTTTTCTGCCTCAGAGTCAGGTGACTGAGACCAACCGACGTCTGCAGGACGACGGCAAAGATGTGAGTTGACAGACGCACAGATATCTATCTATTTGTTTTTGTGTGTGTGTGTGTGTGTGTGTGTGTCTGTGTGTGTGTGCGTATGTATGTGTGTGTGTGTGTGTCTGTGAGTGAGTGAGTGAGTGAGTGAGTGAGTGAAAAATAGAATTGAATTGAAATATAATCCGAAACTAGTTTTACTAGTTTTATTCAATACTGCTTTCTTCCCCTTCTCTCTCTCTCTCTCTCTCTCTCTCTCTCTCTCCCTCCCTCCCTCTCTCTCCCTCTTTCAGCTCACCAGTTCTATGGAGGAGCTGCAGTGCTGTAGAATCCAACAGCGAAACATCGCGACCACCATCGACAAACTGTCCCACTGCCTCCCAGGTAACACTCTCTATATTTCTTTTGAAAGATTTTTTTTGGCATTTTCAAGCTTTATTAGACAGTACAGAGTTGAAATGGGGAGACGGAGAGAGAGAGAGAGAGAGAGAGAGAGAGAGAGAGAGAGAGGGGGGATGACCTGCAGTAAAGGTCCACGGGTCGGATTTGAACCTGTGACCACTGCAATGAAGGCCGGAGCCAATATGGTACGCGCTCTATCCACTACGCCACCGGAGCGCCCCAATAAGACATGTTTTTTTTTTTGTTTTTTTTTAAATACCTGAAAATACCACAAGACCATAGTCCTCCTTATTCAAACGAACCATAACTCTATCTCTCTTTGCTTTGTTTCAGTGCTGGAGATGTACAGCCGACTACAGGAGCAGATGAAGGAAAAAAGGTACGTTAACCGATTTGACTTTAAACCTGCAGTGTGGAGCATTTTGGGTTTTATTTCCTAGCAGATTTTGTAGAAAGTAATTATAATATCCATAAGTACATTTAATTTAGC
>CM049417.1:4092500-4105000 GCA_026929865.2 Hyperoplus lanceolatus | reverse complement strand
AGGACCTTTACCTGCAGTAAAGGTCCACAGGTCAGATTTGAACCCGCGACCACTGCAACGAAGGCCGGAGCCAATATGGTACGTGCTCTATCCACTACGCCACCGGAGCGCCTCCGAAAAACTTAAATTTTAAGAGTTTTTTTGCAGACATATTTGGGTAGTTGGTGTCCCTACCAGCTTAGGTCAGCTGAAAAAAGACAACCAAGTGAGTTTATTTTGAGCTGTTAGTGTTTAGGTCTGAAAATGTGTGTGTGTATATACTGCTTCCCATATTGTACCCCCCCCAACGATAACTAAGGTAACTTCAAGCAGTGAACTAACTGTCTCAAGTAGATTTGGCCAATCAGAGCAGACTGTGCTTTAGAAGGGGGGGGGGGGTGCAGGTTCTACAATGGAGCGTTTCAGACAGAGGTTGAAAAAAGGCTTGAAGTAGGTGACAAAGAAATGGATATTATGAGAAAAATAGATGTTTTTTTTTTTACAATATAACGATCAAGCACTTCTAGTAGACACCAGAAATACACATGTGAACCCGAAAACGTCCCCTTTAATCCGTCTCCCATCTGTTGCTCAGAACAGTTATTTTTACTCGGCAGCAGGAATATGATCCCTATCAAAGTTAAACTGTGATGACAAAACCTGTTATCTAGGAGTCAAAGACTGAAAATTACAGTAAAATGCTCCAGGAGAGACACACACACACACACACACACACACACACACACACACACACACACACACACACACACACACACACACACACACCCTGAAACCCTTGTGTGACCCTTGGGTTGGGGGGGTCCCTCGACCGCAGTTTCGAGAATCGCGGGCGTAGAAAATCCACTTGCCGTCACTGAGGAAGCTAACCGCTAACTCGGCTAACCACTAATTACAAGGGGGATTATGGAAAGCCCAGCGGTCCGCATGCCCTGATACCGATACTCAGATTATGTTGTTGTATGAAATGTTTGGCACAGAGCGCTCACACTCAATCACATCTGAGTCTCCTGTGTGTGTGTGTGTGTGTGTGTGTGTGTGTGTGTGTGTGTGTGTGACTCTGTGTGTGTGTGTGTTTGTGTGTGCGACTCTCTGTGTGTGTGTGTGTGTGTGTGTGTGTGTCTGTGACTCTTTCTTTGTGTGTGTGTGTGTGTTTGTGTGTGACTCTTTATGTGTGTGTGTGTGTGTGTGTGTTTGTGTGTGACTCTTTATGTGTGTGTGTGTGTGTGTGTGTGTGTGTGTGTACTTGTCAAATATGAGTTTTAGACTTAAGAGTGAGGACATTTTTAGAAAGTAAGGACATTTTTTCTGGTTCTCACTTTGGGACAGGCCTTTAAAGGGCTGTTTGAGGGTTAACACTAGCTTTTAAGGACAGGCCATTAAAGGGCTGTTTGAGGGTTAACACTAGGTTTTAAGGACAGGCCTTTAAAGGCCCTGGCAACCCAAATCCACTAAATCCTTGTAACTATGTTATTTGGGGGGTAAAATCAGTGCTAATATGTATATGAAAGGTTTTAGGAATAGCTGCCAACCCCCCGCAAACATACTGTCATGTCAGTTGGTCGAGCATTTGAAAAATCCTGATTCGAATGTTGCCTCAGCTTAGAGCGAGCTATATCTTGGGACGTCACGCGAAGGATCTCTGTTCTAAAATGCATTGAGACGGCCATTTGAAAATTTCTGATTCGAACTTTGGCTTACGTCAATATCTTGGGACGTCACACGTTCTAAAAGACAAATATATACAATATCTCTGGAGCCGCGCAAGAGATACAGACTGTCTCTTTGCGCCTGAGCCTACACTCACAGCCCCGTCTGAGCGAAGCAGCGCGCACCCCGGTGAAACACTGTGATGGTAACGTTCACAGTGACACCTCGCCGAGCCGCCGTGCAGAAAAACTATGTGGTTTAAGACTAAATGATCACCGGGGATTCCTGAACGTTAATGTTGTAGAGGGGACAGGCTTTCACGATCCGATTGTGTCCCGAGACATGTCTCCAAATTGCGCAGAAAAGCCACTGTCGATCGCTGCGCCGATTCATGCCTCTGACACGTCGACTCGCAACAAAAAAAAAAGTCAAGGCTTTGAATTCAGTGCTGGGGATGTGGAGATCTTTGGCCATTTCCCGTGTCTCTTTTTCCGCTCGACTCATCGTTCTCTATCCAGACGCACACACCTCTGTCCGGCCGCTTCTGAGTGCGCAGCTCGTGCTCCACCCGAAAATAAATAAATAAACACAAGTTGGACACAAGCCCAGCTGATGATCGCTCTGGTAACGGTCAGTCCATAACTGGACGCTGAATATTAGACCCCGAATATAAAACGACACGACTTTTTACGACATATTCCCAGGGGGAAACCCCATTTTATAATCGGCCCAATACGGCATGTGTCACTGCTGCATGTAACAATATTGCATTGGTGCATTGATGCATTTTTTTTTTATCAATGTAGCGAGTTATTATTGAATTGCAGGCAGAGTTTTTTTTTGTCAGCACTCCCTTCTGAGAATATGTTTCTGCGGCTGCCTGTAGCGTAGGCTACTTCAACAGCGGGTCTCCACACTGTTGATCGTCTGGACAACGTTAGCCTGCATGCTTAGGATCCAACTGGCCGGCTGGTTTGAACTCATTTGATTGTCTTTTTTTATATTTTACTCCTTGTGCTCTTAATTCAAACCGCATATCGCATCAGCTCACGATGAGAAACATAATCAGACTCCGTTTTCTCTCTCTCTCTCTCTCTCTCTCTCTCTCTCTCTATTATTCCCACTCCTATCCTCAAAAACATTTAAGAATGCATATGTCTAAAATATATAGCAGATTTTTTTGCAAGTTAAATGGGAAATAAACTAATAAGAGATAACAATAAATATGAGACAGAGATATTTTTATATATTTTCATTGTGACACTGATACCTGTTTCAATTAAATAGGTTGCGGTTGTAGTGGGAAAAAATATCCTACAACTAATTGCAAACCTATACAGGCCTAATAATAATAATAAGTTACTTTCTGCAAGTGATGTTGAGCTTGCGCTCTCAGCTGTGCCAAAGCATTCACCGTTGCTAGGGAAACCAGCTACCGTCGCAGCCCGTGCAGCAGTGTGAACTGCCAGTCAGGCTGTTGTGAGCATGTGCAGCATTTTCAAGTTTGCGTCTTGTTGTGTGGTGAATCTTTTGTCTGAACTGGGTTTAACCTGCTCAGCACCGTGAGTGAGAGAACATTCCCTTACAGAACGTTGTTGGCCACGCCCACACCGCCCTGCAAAATGTTCTAGACAGCAAAAAAGCAGTTTTTTAGACTAAATTTTATAATATTTATGAAAATACATTTTTAATTGGATGACTGTAAACAGCTTATAGAGAAACCCAACATTAATGTCATATATTTATGTCTGTGGGTTGCCAGAGCCTTTAAAGGGCTGTTTGAGGGTTAACACTAGGTTTTAAGGGCAGGCCTTTAAAGGGCTGTTTGAGGGTTAACACTAGGTTTTAAGGGCAGGCCTTTAAAGGGCTGTTTGAGGGTTAACACTAGGTTTTAAGGACAGGCCTTTAAAGGGCTGTTTGAGGGTTAACACTAGGTTTTAAGGTTCAGGTATGAATTAGGTTTATGTTAGGGTTAGTGTAAGGGTTGGGGTTAGGCATTTAGTTCTGATGGTTAGGGTTAGAGTAAGGGGCTAGGGAATGCATTATGTCAATGAATGTCCTCAGATGTATAGCTGTGTGTGTGTGTGTGTGTGTGTGTGTGTGTGTGTGTGTGTGTGTGTGTGTGTGTGTGTGTGTGTGTGTGTGTGTGTGTGTGTGTGTGTGTGTGAACCGTAGACGGACAAATTAAAAGTTGTTCTACTTTCCTGTGTCCCTCCTTTACCCCAATTGTTCATTCTGTCTCCCTCTCTCTCTCTCTCTCTCTCTCTCTCTCTCACACACCCCCTCTCTCACACACACACACACACACACACACACACACACACACACACACACACACACACACACACACACACACACAGAGACAGTGTGTCTCTCTGGCGCGCTCTGTTCCAAATTAGCCCTAACTGTCTGTAGCCGGCCGTCGGTTCGGCCCCGCTCCACAGAGGATGTGAAAATAAATAGATCTGGTGGAAATGGAGAGAACGCACAGGGCTCATACAATGGGCCTATTGTCTGTTGCTGCCACACACACACACACACACACACACACACACACACACACACACACACACACACACACACACACACACACACACACACACACACACACACACACACACAGGAGGAGGATAGAGGGATGAGGGAGGAAGATGGGTGGAGTTGAAGGAAGGGAATAGGGGAAGTAAGGGGTTTTTGATTTAGCCTTGTGAGACCAGTCGCGAGCTTCACATTAATTTCTCTCCAACGCAATTCAGTCGGACTTCAGAAACTGCCCTAACCAATCAGGGCCCTGCGTTCAGACCTATCGTTATAGTGGACGGCAGCTTCTGATTGGTTCATGTAGTCGTCAATCTAGCCTTGTGTAAGACCATAGATAGTAAATAATATGGATGTAGCATCCGGGCTGACCTCAGTTATTCACACTGCATCCAATAATCCTGGTTTGTGAGATTATTTTTTTTAGAGTGGTTTTGTGATCCAGGCCTGAAATAGGTTTAATAATGCTGTGAAAACGGCATGTTTAACATTGGAGTCAATGAGAGATGGCTGTCTTCTGCTTCCACCCCCCCCAGTGGCACTTCCGGGTTACTACATTTGCGGTCACTTCCTTATTGGATGCTGGTAAAAATCGCTGGTTGGGGCTTGTGTAAGACCAGCCATATTTCATAAGCTTCACATCCATGGATCCATGTTGACTAACAGACAGACAGTGGGGAGGGTCCGGTCTGACACAAGGCTCGATTGACGACTACATGAACCAATCAGGGGCGATTGCCAAGCCTTTTCTTCTTGGTAATCATTAAAGGGGCAGTGTGTAATATGACATCATCAAGAAAGTTCTGGAAAGTTCTAGAATGCAACGCTCCCTGGGTAACCCCAACCCTTTCGAATAATAACAGAAGCTACAGTGGCCTTCAAGGACAAGAACAATTCTACATTTTAAACAATGCACCTGATGACATTCCAAAAACATGGATTCCTCCATAAGACTTGCCTGCTCAATGTACAAAATGTAACATTAATATTTGTAATTCTCCGCTCAGGAGGATAATTCAGATTATTGGCAGAGGTGATTTTACAACAATGAGGACATATTTATGAATGAGGATATTGATTTTAGCTAATACATTACTTACATTAAAATGTTACACAGTGCCCCTTTAAGGCTGCATACAAATTTTTATTGGTGAGACTTTTAAATCTGCCATAATAGTTTATAATGCAGCGGTCAAACTCACAATGAATGAATTAACATTTCTCTCTGAATCACGTTTCATTGCATCATGGCGCCCAAAGCAGAATGTCCGTATCAAGCATAAAGGAAACTAGATTTTAAAAAGAGGACTGTAGGACAAGACGCAGAAGATGGGGTAAAAATAGCAGAGTGTAGTCATCTCTAAACGTCTTTGTTATTCCTTTTATAGCTGTGTGTGTGTGTGTGTGTGTGTGTGTGTGTGTGTGTGTGTGTGTGTGTGTGTGTGTGTGTGTGTGATGTGTGTGTGTGTGTGTCTGACTGTGTACGTGTGTGTGTGTGTGACTATGTGAATGACTGTGTGTGTGTGTCTGACTGTGTACGTGTGTGTGTGTGTGTGTGTGTGTGTGTGTGTGTGTGTGTGTGTGTGTGTGTGTGTGTGTGTGTGTGTGTCATTTGCTCTCTGTCACTTTATATTTCCTGCTCTCTACCAACATGTCTGTCTCTCTTTGACTCTTTCCATCTCATCATCATCTCTCCACAAGGAGATGAGGGGTTCAGAGCTTCTACGGTAGTTCAGCACACATACACATACACACACACACACACACACACACACACACACACACACACACACACACACACACACACACGCAGTCACACATGTACACAGTCAGACACACACACACACACACAGTCATTCACATAGTCACACACACACACAGTCGTACACGCACACACAGTCACACACACTGTCGCACACACACACAGACACACACACAGTCACACACACACAGTCACACACACACACACAGTGAAACACAGTCACCCACACACACACACACACAGTCACACACACACACACAGTGAAACACAGTACACACACACACACACAGTCGCACACACACACACACACACACACACACACACACACACACACACACACACACACACACACACACACACACACACACACACACACACACACACACACACACACACACACACACACTAATGGGAAACACATTGCCGGGCCTGTGAAGTGGAGGAAGATTGATTACCTGTATCTAGTTACTGAACACACACATGCGCGCGCGTGCAGCGAGGGTGGCTGAGTCGTGCGCTGGGTCGGTGTATTGAACCATCACAGGGAACACCAAAATATAGACTCTTATGTGGCTCTCTGTGTCAGTCACTGTGTGTGTGTGTGTGTGTGTGTGTGTGTGTGTGTGTGTGTGTGTGTGTGTATGTGTGAGACTATGTGAATGACTGTGTGTGTGTGTGTGTTTGACTGTGTGTGTCTGTGTGTGTGAGACTTTTTAACCTTTATTTATACAGGTAAATCCCATTGAGACCGGAGACTCTTTTGCAAGGGAGACCTGTTTTCCTTTCCCACGTTACCATTCACACACACATTCATACACCGATAGCAGGCTAACTATCGACATTCACACGAGGCAAGGTGGGTGAAGTGTCTTGCCCAAGGACACAACAACCATGACACAGATGGCAGGGCGGGGATCGAACCTCCAACCCTTTGATCATCAGCCGACCCGCTCTACCAACTGAGCCACAGTCACCCCTGTGGCTAACAGTCACAGACTGTTAGTGTGTGTGTGTGTGTGTTTGACTGTGTGTGTGTGTGTGTTTGACTGTGTGTGAGACTATGTGCAAGACTGTGTGTTTGTGTGTGTGTGTTCACTGTGTGTGTGCGTGTGACTGTGTTTGACTGTGTGTATGTGAGAGAGAGAGAGACTGTCTCTGTGTGACTCTGTGTGTGTTTGTGACTGTGTGTGTGTGTGTGTGTGTGTGTGTGTGCTGTCTGCAGAATAATGCCCCACGGTTCACTGCCATCGGACACTATTATTTCTTGTTCTTGGTTTCGCTTGCCAAAAAGTGATCTATAGTTGGGATGTCCCAGGCAGGTTACTGCGCCCGATTCTTCTCCGACTCATTTGACTCCGAGTATTTCTCTACACAGACGCAGGCGGACGTCCAAATTTATATTTACATTTTACTACATAATACAGCTGTGGAGTTCACTTTGAGTACACCTCGGGCTGTTATTAAACACTGGTGCAAGTGCCATGTCCTTTTTTTCAATACACACAGCTTCGGGAAAAAAAATTAAGAGACCAGTCTGGATTTTTCTTACATCTTACAAAGCAGCAACAATACAGAATAGACAATTTACAAGGCAACTAAGAGCAGCAACTAAGAGCAGCAACTAAGAGCAACAACAAACTTATCAACAAGGATATCACTTCAACTTTTGCTCTTTCACTTTTTTGCACTTATTTGTCATCGTCCACAATTTGGGACGCAGATGCACGCAGAAGACTAACCCTAACCCAAATTGCCATACTTAAATTCGGGAGCTAGGTAGCCTTACATTGCAATATCGGATAATATAAACCATATTTAGAGTTATTATTTTGCACTAAATGATTATTACTGTGACCCTGAATTCTGTTGCTTGCTGTCCCCATCCTTCTCATGTACGTCATTTACTTTTGACCCTTCATTCATTCCCCTTTCACTCTCTTGGTACGCACGAGCTGACGCACATTCCCCACTCTTGAAAACTTGGAGTGCCCCCCCCAAATGCCCCCCCCCCCCCCCCCCTTCAAGAGAAACAACAACAAAAGAAGCGGGGTGAAAAAGGTTCCTATTCCCAGCTTGCACTTAGTATTGTGCGATGGCTAAAATTTAATGGTGGTGTGAGTGCAACGAATGCCTTTTTAGATGCAAAATACACCTGTTGACAAATGTGAATGACCCAAGTTGAGCTGCTTGAGTGGGATGTCTGACGTAGCTGCTGACGTCTGTGTATTTACAGTTGTTGCGTTCTGTAGGAAAGATGCTTTTTTCGGTGTCAGTCGTGTCTGTGTGTTTTCATTGGATTTGGTCTGTTTGAGGTTGAGGTTATGGTGAGTGTGTGTGTGTGTGTGAGAGACTGTGTGTGTGTGTGTGTGTGTGTGAGAGAGACTGTGTGTGTGTGTGTGTGTGTGTGTGTGTGTGTGTGTGTGTGTGTGTGTTGGGTGTGTGTGTGTGTGAGGTGTGTGTGTGTGTGTGTGTGTGTGTGTGTGTGTGTGTGTGTGTGTGTGTGTGTGTGTGTGTGTGTGTGTGGGAAGAAAAAAAATATCATTTGACGGATAAGAAAGGAATGCCATGCAACAGAAAAGACTTGAAGTTTCTGTCGTTCTTTTAGTGTTAAGCGTTCTTGAAAAGTTTTATGCATTTGAATTAATTTGCTGAAAAGTTAAAGACCTACTTCACCGGTGGAAATATGATGGTGTATTGAACTGAAGATCCTATATAGTATAAATGTGCAAGAAATCGGTTCATCCTAGCCTGAGAAAAAGGCAGAGAGAGTGTTTTATGGTCTCACTGTCTAACCCTACATTTTACCATGTGTGACATCACACATGGTAAAACGTAGGGTTATGATTAACAGGACAGCTGGGCCAAGGGAAGACTGAGGAAAGAAAAACCTCATTCATTATATTATAATACAGATTTTATCATGATAGAATGCTGGTTCTGTATCGGTGAAATATTCCTTTTAAGCATTGTTGAAAAATGTGTTTGCGTAAATTAAAGGTGGAATCAGTGATTCTGGAGAACGCTTGTTGTTCAAAATAACTTTTTGTCAAAATCGGTGAATATCTCCTCAAGATCCGCTACCTCTTTCTACTGTGTGTGAGCTGAAATAAAATCTGATGTTAATACACAGCCTAGGCTCTGTAAATTAGTATGTAAACAAAGAGGCCCGTCATAGCTAGTAAAGCGCTTTGGGTCTGTGAAAAACCAGGGAAAAGCACTGTATACACTAAGTGGAGTCCATTTAACATTTACCATTGACCTATTCTTTTCCTGAAAGGTGAAGGCAAAGCCTGGCACATGTTTACCTCCGCACTAACTGCAGAGTTATGAAACTTTCCACTGATGTTTGTTTGTGTTATTGTCTGATGTGACTCACTGGTCTTGCCTGTGTGTGAGTGCATGTGCTGTGGGCATCAGATCAAAGATGGCATTGTACTCTTTCCAACATCACCGATATTGTTAAAGTTTTTCCGTGTTTGTGCATATCCACCTATCCGCCCTAAGAACACCAGTTTTTCTCATTATCCTTGTTATTTAAAAGCTCAAATCGAGGCCCTTGTGACGTCCTAGTCCACATATTTCAGTGCTCCAGGTATAGGGTACGTGCTGGCGCCAGCAGCCCGAGGAAACGGCCTGTTTTCAGGGAGATTTCAAACGGATCTGGGCGTGGATGGAAAGATGCTCTTTGCTTAGAGTTGATAGGGTTTCCCCCCCATAGCAAGGTTTTCCCACAGTTTTTTTTTTTTTGGGATGTATTGCCAAGTTATACTGTTTGTGTGTGTGTGTGTGTGTGTGTGTGTGTGTGTGTGTGTGTGTGTGGGCACCTCAAGTGTTTGTGCATTTAATTTTTTGTGATTACTTTTTATTTATTTATTTACCAGTATAAAAGAATAATCCACATTTTAATTTAACAAGTTTTTTTCAGACGAGTATAAATCTTATGCATTTACATTATGCTTTTTTATTCTATTTTTTAAACTAATGAATTTAAGACTGCCTACTGACAACTGGAAGGGGACTACAGCTGGAAATTAGCCAAATACGCTAACTCCTTTTTACTGTACAGTTAATAAAAGGGGACGGGCCATGAATATATAAACAAACAAACTAAACTAAACAACAAAATTAATAGTGCTTTCAGGCTAGCAAAAGATATTCCAGTCTTACACAAATGCTTAATTGCTATCTGCACACATACAGTGGTTATTTTAAATTTACTGAAAAACAAGAAGAGACACAGGACGGACACAAAACAATCTTAAAGTCAATGACCATGATCATCCTATCCAACAATAGAACACGATGCAGTTATAGTCTTGACCCTCGTTGCTATAACAAACGTGACTCTGTTTACGTTGTGTTATTGGATACGAGCGTCCATTAATATCTAGTCAAAACTTCCTGTCTTGATTATTTTTAGTTTTTAGTATTCCCTGATCCAAAGGGAGCGAAGGGCATATCGTTCATTTCCCATAACACCCGGTCCCCCCCCCAGACATTCACACAGACAGGACACAGTTTAAAACGATGCGTCGCTCTTTGCATTGTTCTGTGAACGGTCTTTCCATTTGGGACTTTGGCCCTACCTTCTTTTATGTATGCTTGGGGGGGCGGCTGTGGTGAAGTGTGTAGGGCGGTTCGGTTGTCCACTGGGTTACAGGGTCGGTGGTTGGATCCCCCGTCTCCCCGCCACATGTCCAAGTGTCCCCGAGCAAAGAGACACTGAACCCTGAATGTCTCCCGATAGTTAGCTTGCACCCTGCGTGGGAGCTGCTGCTGCTATCGGTGTATGAATGAATGAATGTGTGATTGGGTGAATGTGTACAAAACAATGTGAAGCGCTTAGACCGCATTCCCATTTCCTTATGTCTTCGCCCTGCCTTCTTTAATGTATGTTTAACTTGGTTAACATTACCCCAAACATTAGCCAAAACGTGAAGCTGCAAGTAAATACATATTAACCCATTCTAGAATAGGCATGCAGGACATTTAAAGGTCTAGGCTGTGTATTAACACGAGATTAGTGAGGAGATATTCACTGGCTTTGATAAAAAAAAAAAAGTGATTTTGACATCAAGCGCTCCAGAATCGATGACTCTACCTTTTTAAAGTGTGAAATTATTTAGTCAATTTTGTACTCTCTTGGTGGGATATTTTCTTTGTAATTTGATGCTAAACTTTAACCCAAAACACTGTGTTAAACCTTTTGCTTTTAGACACTTAAATCAAACGTATGTACATCTTACACTAAGCTTTTGACCTGAAGCATAGATCAAATACACACCTGTCCCTGTCTGTGCTTTGAAGTCCCCGGCACTATATTTACCTTCTTTTGTTTTAAGCTTTCATTGACTCCTCTTCCTGCCCTGCTCTTCCCTTCCTGTCTATTCTATTCTGCTGCTGCTGTGTATTCTTAGGTGCTTTTTCTAAATCACTTTTATAAGTCACTTCCAACCAACGGCTGTTTTCTCGGAAACAAGGAGCGGCAGGTTTGACTTAAAGGTCTTAACCTGTGACCTCATAACACTGTCGGCAAATTTCTAAGCTTTTCCCCGAAACGGCCTTAAAATGAGACACTGCATGTAAATAGTGTGAACAATTATAACTTGTGCCATGTCCTTTTTTTCAATACATACAGCTCTGGGAAAAAAATGAAGAGACCAGTCTGGATCTCTGCATTACCTTAATGAAAATGCTCGAAATGACAATATTTTTTGGGGGGGGAATTTGGTAGAAATGTTGTCAGTAGTTTGTAGAATAAAACTTGGCTTTTCTTTTCTGTTAAAAAACAAAAATCTATATGTTGAATAGAGCCAGACTTTAAATATTTTATTACATTTCTTACATTATATGATTGTCGAGAATTTTTACAGAAGAGATTTTGGATATAGCCTTTGTAAAGGTCTTTTAAAAAATGCTTTTTCAAAATGTTTGTAAGAAAAACAATGTCTCATAAATCAGATAGTTAACAACATTATGAACAAATCCTTCTGGTTTAGTCAAATAAATGCCTTAGTGTACATGTTGGACCTTTTTATTTATACTAGTCAGAAAGAAGACAAAATAGACAAACACCAACATTTTTTTTTACATAATCTCGCCTGAAAAAATGATCAGGCTAGTCTGAGCTAGCGTTACCTACTTTCCTAAGACAATTAACATGTTGTTTACTTCTTAGCCTTGTCAGCTGTGTCCCCTTGTTTGCCTATGTGTTTTTTTTTATTTCCCTCACACACACACACACACACACACACACACACACACACACACACACACACACACACACACACACACACTCCCTCCCTTTTCAAGTGTTTTTTCGTGGCACAAGTCGGCGCCCGGCCACAATGGCGTTTTGTGTTATCAGTTAACATCTGGTTTTGGGTGTCAGACTCTCTCTCCAAATCAAAGAGATTCCATTGCTCTGATGTTGCGCCAAAATGCAACAAGTTCCCTTTCCGCCTAAATCTGGCTTTTTGAAAAAACTGTCCTGGGATCTGTCGGAAAGAACCTGATGTTAAGAGGCAAACAAAAGCAGATTAAGGAAGAGTGG
>CM049417.1:4080000-4082500 GCA_026929865.2 Hyperoplus lanceolatus | reverse complement strand
CATTCACACACACATTCATACACCGATAGCAGCAGGCTAACTATCGACATTCACACGAGGCAAGGTGGGTGAAGTGTCTCGCCCAAGGACACAACAACTATGACACAGGTGGCAGGGCCGGGATCGAACCTCCAACCCTTTGATCATCGGCCGACCCGCTCTACCACCTGAGCCACAGTCGCCCCAATACAACACGCTTTTACAGCACAATGGCACAATCACTGCATGTAACTTTTTTTTATCTTCTTTTGTTTATAACATAGGTTGTGTTGAGTTACATTGTGATGTGTTCGAGCGCTGTTCAGGTGAAGGTAGCGTCTTCGTGATGAGTTCAATGTAATCCTGTAAAATGTAGTGTTTGGGGCCACAGACTCACTTGGCTGAAAGTCTTTTTTCCCCTTTTCTGTTTATCTCGTAACATGTCTCATGTTGTTTCTTTCTTTCTCAAATTTTCCTTTCCCTCTTATCAACTTTTATAATTTGATTAACGTCACACTGCTTTATTCCATCTGTTTTACTTTGTTTTCTGTCACACACACACACACACACACACACACACACACACACACACACACACACACACACACACACACACACACACACACACACACACACACACACACACACACACACACACACACACACACACTCAGACACACACACACACACACACACACTCACCAACCCCCCCCTCCCCTCCCACACACACACACACAAACTCATTTCACCTCTGTGCTCTCTCTCTCTTGGGGAGAACTAACACTGTACTGTTCAGAGTTCATTGCCGTTCCAATGTGCTGGCTTGTTGAATACATATTGTTTCAGTGGAGGGTCACACTGGGAATTAAAAGAACCAAACACAGCTTTTTGTCACCTCACGACATCAAAACTAAACCTTCCATAACATCTATCTGGACCTGTGACCGCTGACAATCATATTTCTACACGGTCGCCATTGTTTCTGTAACTCTGAAACTTTCTCATGTGTTTTCAATGGACATTGTTCAGCCAAGGGTCGGGGTTAGAACTTGAAGAATAGGGGGCGCCTTTAGCTCAGTTGGTAAGGTGTCCCCCATCCCGGGCCGGGCCCAGCAGCAGACCCGGGTTCGATTCCCACCCGCGGTCGTTCTCTGCATGTCACTCCCCTCTCTGCCCCATTTCACCTCTGTGTCTACACTATCAATAAAGCATAAAAATGCCAAAAAAATATCTAAAAAAAAAAAAAAAAAAACTTGAAGAATTAAGAATATAGTCCAAAATCCATTCGAGATTTTTTTTTAATTTTGTTATTCTGTGTAGCCTGTGAGTGAATAGCCATTGTTTACTCAGATTAAGTATTACATTTTCCTAAAGTTGGGTCGACCCAAATGAGACAGATTTTTTTTTAAGACATTTTTTTTGACATTTCATAGCTTTTTTATTTTATTAGACAGTTTGGAGAGACAGAGGTGAAATGGGGTAGAGAGAGAGGGGAATGACATGCAGAGAACGACCCGGGCTGGATTCTAACCCGGGTCTGCTGTGAAGAGGACTGAGACTCTATGGGGGGGGGGAGGGGGGGGGGACTATCTGACCTCTACACCACAAGTGCCCCGCGCAAGAGAGGGTTAGGGTTAGGCTTAAACTAACTAAATTAATTGTGAATAAATGAGTCTTTCTTTGCCCAGGTTAAATATCATCTAGGCAGCAAATTTGGAAAGTCAAAGTTAATACACAAAGACTTGTTTGTTGAATTCTCAATCTCCATCTCTATATCTTACTGCCTCCTATCACAGTGAAAGCAGGTAGTGGTCGTGGTAATGTCACTGTGTGTGTGTGTGTGTGTGTGTGTGTGTGTGTGTGTGTGTGTGTGTGTGTGTGTGTGTGTGTGTGTGTGTGTGTGTGTGTGTGTGTGTGTGTGTGTGTGTGTGTGTGTGTGTGTGTGTGTGTGTGTGTGTGTGTGTGTGTGTGTGTGAGATAGGCATGTCTTTGATGACTAGCAGTGGTTGCTGTTCACTTTAGGTTGGCGTCACCGGTCTCACACACACTTATAATCTGTGTTCTAAAGTTGACCACCTCATATCTTTTCCTTCCATTACACAGACGCTCTCTCTTTTATCTGTGTGTGTGTGTGTGTGTGTGTGTGTGTGTGTGTGTGTGTGTGTGTGTGGGGGGGTGTGTGTGTGTGTGTGTGTGTGTGTGTGTGTGTGTGTGTGTGTGTGTGTGTGAGAGACTCCTGACCAGGTCCTACAGTCTGCAGTGAGCTCAGAGATAAGAACCCAGGACGGGGCAGATAACATGACAAGCCCCCCTTACCTATTGAGCAGACCAACACACACACACACACACACACACACACACACACACACACACACACGTTGTCCCTCACGTGACCTTACCTCAACTTTCCCAACATTTAGTGCTAGTAAAGGTGCAGTCAGTGATTCTGGAGAACGCTTGTTGTCAAAATCACCTAATCAAAATCAGTGAATATCTCCTAACGATCGGCTACCTGTCCGTA
>CM049417.1:4060000-4065000 GCA_026929865.2 Hyperoplus lanceolatus | reverse complement strand
ATGTTAGGGTTAGTGTAAGGGTTGGGGTTAGGCATTTAGTTTTGATGGTTAGGGTAAGGGGCTAGGGAATGCATTATGTCAATGAGTGTCCTCTCAAGTATAGCTGTACAAACGTGTCTGTTTTTTTTTTCTTTCTATTTGTCCCTTTTCAAATGTATGTAGGGGAGAGTGGCCTAAGTTGTGCCGGTGGGGAAGTTGTGCCACCCCTTGTTTCTAGAAAACCGTGGAAGAAATTGTAAATGTGACCACATATTTAAGAAGAGCCATCCATTTAACTCATCCTGTAAAGAAGGGAGACACCAGGAATAAGATATAAGCACATTTAAGCTCAAAAAACTGTGTTTTGCCTTTCAAAGTAAAATTTCCATGATCTTGGTTTTTTGATTATTGTGTCTGAACAATTATAGACAAGTTTGAAAACATTTGACACATGTTTTAGTGCTTTGGTATGCTACACTTTGAGTCTATACAGTTAGCACGATGTCAGCCCTAAATTGCTGCATCATGCTTATTATCCAAATGTCTGGGGATGGGGTGATTTGTGCCAGAAGGCCTAGGTGAGTTATAAGTAAGTAAGTAAGTAAAATGTATTTATAAAAGCACATTTATGACAGTTTGCACTGTCCAAAGTGCTGTACATAGTGCATTCAGTAGGTAAACAATGAAGGTAAAATAACAATAACCAAAATAAAAGACGTAAAGCCCATACATCCACATAAACACAGATAGTAGTGCAGAGGTAAGTAAGTAGTGCAGAGGTTAATGGGGAGGAAACACCAGGGTGTACAGATGGGTTTTGAGCCTTGATTTAAAGGCAGAAATGTAGGGGGAATCACATTTGTCAGGTAGCAGTAGGTTCCACAGGCACAGAGCAACTAGTGCAAAGTACATTTCTGAGAGTTGTGCCAGTGGCATGGCTGTATACGCTGGTCACCAAAAGAAAGTGATTGTCTACAGTAGCTCAGAAGAGAGTGACATCTCAATTCCAATTAACGACACCACTGATGAGAGTTCAGATGGCCAGAAAGATGATGATGGTGACTTTGTCATTGTGAGCTTTGCAGGCAAAACCACCTAGATCTGCTAGGCCTTGTTTAAGAAAATTGATCTTCAATCTTTGTAAATATTTACTTTAAATAAACCTTAAATAAGTGATTGTCTTATGGATTTGTCTTGCATTGCAGTTTATGAGATGTATATCAATGGCATAATTTACCCCATGCTATTCTCTCTTGTGGCACAACTTACACCACAAGTTGTGCCACAAGAAAACTTTTTTTCCGAAAGATATATTTCTTAAACAGTTTATTCCAGATCCAAAGTTTTGATTGCCAGGGATGCACAATACCCTGAAATATATGTACATATTTGAGTTGGAGACTTTACTGTCAAGGCCTTAATTTAAAATCACTTTGAGTAAAAAGCGGCACAACTTAGGCCACTCTCCCCTATTTCTTTCAGTAAAGTGTCCCTATCTTCTGATGCAGTTATTGGAACAGGGAGGCGCTGCCATGAAACACACACACACATACACGCACACACACACACACACACACACACACACACACACACACACACACACACACACACACACACACACACACACACACACACACACACACTCTAGACACTAGAATTTGTCTGGGCTTTTCTGCACCAATACATCGCCCACATTTCAAACATAACAAAATTGATAGTATGTCAAAGCTTTTCTAAGTGGGTCTGATATAACGCCATCACACATTTGTTTTAATAAGACATTTGAGCTCCATTTCAGACCTGCTGGCTTTCTCTATGTCTTAGCTGCTGCTGGCTTCGCAAAGGTGGTAATTTTATGACTATTTATTTAAAGTCTGCTGAGAACGGAGAGGGTGTGGGTAATATCTTGTTTGTGTGTGTGTGTGTGTGTGTGTGTTTTTCTCTCTCTGTATGTGTGTGTGTGTGTGTGTGCGCGTGCATGCGAGTAATATCTTTAAAAAAATCACAGCTAATATAAGACAGGTGACAATTACAGAAAAAAGAAGGGAGCAGTTCAGGGTCTTTTTTATGGATTCTAAAATTGCCTTTTTTCCCCTGCGGTTTAGGCTAATTATTTTCCATCTGCCATCGTGCGGGGATATTTAAAGGCAATGTTTGATTTCTAATGAGCCTGACAGCCCCCATAACACGGTAATGTGCTCAATCTGACTTGGCTGACATTTTGAATTTTTCCAAACAGGGAGAGAGAGAGAGAGAGAGAGAGGGAGAGAGAGAGAGAGAGAGAGAGAGAGAGAGAGAGAGAGAGAGAGAGAGAGAGAGAGAGACGCAGACTGAAAGAAAATGCTCTTAAACTGTTTGTACTGGCTTGGAGACGCGGCGGCCGCTTGCTACGAAAAAATGGAATGTAGTAAAACAAATTAAAATAAAAAAAATCAATGGGTTCTGCACAGTCACTGATGCTCTGCTGTTTCTCTTCTGTGTGTGTGTGTGTGTGTGTGTGTGTGTGTGTGTGTGTGTGTGTGTGTGTGTGTGTGTGTGTGTGTGTGTGTGTGTGTGTGTGTGTGTGTGTGTGTGTGTGTGTTTTCCCCACAGTTCCACGGAGGTAGACGATATGATCCGCAAGTCGACAAATCTGTTGTTGACCAGAACCCTCAGCCACTGTCTGCAATACGCCATTAAGAAGAAGAATGTCGGACTGGCAGAGGTACTGTGTCTGTCTGTCTGTCTGTGTGTGTGCGTGTGTTAGTGTGTGTGTGTGTGCAACTATTTTTTTGAAAACCAATTTGAGTTCAAGATCTTAAGAGTGAGAACATTTTAGTCCGGTTCTTACTTTGGGACAGGCCTTTAAAGGGCTGTTTGAGGGTTAACACTAGGTTTTAAGGACAGGCCTTTAAAGGGCTGTTTGAGGGTTAACACTAGGTTTTAAGGACAGGCCTTTAAAGGGCTGTTTGAGGGTTAACACTAGGTTTTAAGGACAGGCCTTTAAAGGGCTGTTTGAGGGTTAACACTAGGTTTTAAGGACAGGCCTTTAAAGGGCTGTTTGAGGGTTAACACTACGTTTTAAGGACAGGCCTTTAAAGGGCTGTTTGAGGGTTAACACTAGGTTTTAAGGTTCAGGTATGAATTAGGTTTATGTTAGGGTTAGTGTAAGGGTTGGGGTTAGGCATTTAGTTTTGATGGTTAGGGTTAGGCATTTTTTTATATATTTTTTTTGGCATTTTTGCTTTCATTCGAAAGATTTGTAGAGACAGAGGTGAAATGGGTCAGAGAGGGAAAGACATGCAGAGAGCGACCCGGGCTGGATTGTATCCCGGGTCTGCTGCAGGGTTTGAGCCCAAGCATTTAGTTATGATGGTTAGGGTTAGGGAAAGGGGCTATGGAATGCATTGTGTCCTCACAAGTATAGCTGTACAAACCTGTGTGTGTCTGTTTGTGATATGTAAAAAATTAAAATTAATACTCAGCTCAACGCTTGTGATAATCTGTCTTAAGGGAACGAGCTAATGGTGTTTGCTCAACCCGACCGATCTGCCTCATTAACACACACACACACGCACGCACACACACACACACACACACACACACACACACACTTCCTATTGTTTTCAACCTGTTGCCGATGTTGTTGTCGTAGTAACTGTGTAGAACAGTGACCTGCGATTGTTTTTCTATTTTTCTCACCATTCTGATGTGTTTACGCTCGGTCAGCGGCCGAGAACTCAACAGGATGCAACGCTAAGAGAGTTTGAGGCTGTGGAAACATCCACCAAGTTCAAATTGTTGTTATGATGCAAACATGAGCCACACACATTTAATTTAATTGAACTTTTATTCATGCTCAATTGAGAGGTCAAATAAATGTTAAGCTAAAACAACAACACATACACATTATACAGTGCACATACATCAAATACAGAACAACAGATAAGAGAAAAAAAAGCAATGTGTAGAGATGTAGAATGGCTGCAATGAAAATAAAATGGGTGTACAATAGAGTACAATATAGCCTAATGAAAACAGTTACAGGTAGAGTTCGGCAGATGGTGTATGATATTCTATCTCCTTTATCCTATCTTCTCCCAAAAAAAAATCCAAGCAAAGGGCAAAACAAATAAAAAATCACACGCCTTTTAAAGGTGGAGTCAGCGATTCTGGAGAATGGTTGTTGTCAAAATCACTTTTTGTCATTTTCATCACAAACAAGTTGAATTTTTGTCATGTGTGTGTGTCCCCTCTCTCTGTCTCTCTCTCTCTCTCTCCCTGTCTCTCTCTCTCTCTGTCTCTCTCTCTGTCTTTCTCTCTCTCTCTCTCTCTCCCTGTCTCTCTCTATCTCTCCCTCCCTCCCTCCCTGTCTGTCTGTCTCTCTCTCTCCCCTCCCCACCCCCTCCCCCCTCCCTCCCTCCCTCCCTCCCTCCCTGTCTGTCTCTCTCTCCCTGTCTCTCTGCAGTTGGTTCAGGTCATCATTAACACCACCCATCTGGAGCAGAGCTGTCACTTCTTGGAGGAGTTCATCTCAAACATCACCAACGTCCCGCCAGACTCCACCAACGCAACCAAGCTCTACGGGACATCCACCTTCAAGGTAGAAACTCTTCACGGCCTCGTGGTAGTTTAAAATGTTTTGTCTTTGTTTGAATGAAAAATCTGTCTCAATGTCAACTTTAGAACTAGATCTGAAATTACTTTAAAGTAGCAAACGAGACCATCAGTGTAAAGAATGCTATTTTTATATAGTTTTTCTTAATGCCTTTGTCATGAGTACACTAACCCAGGAACAACAGCTGGCGTATTAAAAACACTACCGTTTTTGTCCAAAGGGGGCGCTAGAATGAACACAAACTGAAAGTTCCTCGTAGCCACTCTAATTAAATTAAAAAATATATATAACATACGCTTTCTCTTTATCATGAACTGTACATTTGGAAACGGTTCAATAGTAAATATGAGAAAAATCTTCAAAAAAATAAAATAACTATAATTTTTTTTTTAAATCCGCTAAAACAAACTGAAAAACACTTGCA
>CM049417.1:4050000-4057500 GCA_026929865.2 Hyperoplus lanceolatus | reverse complement strand
CATAAAAATGTCCCAAAAAATTATCTTAAAAGAATAAAATCACAATAATAATGATAAGATCATTTTAAAGAGTGCAGTGGCCAATTAATGACCTCCTTCAATATACAGCAAGTGCAAGAAACAGTGTAGAAACATAAAAAGGAATATGTTTTCTTTCAGCACAAGAGACAGAAATCCAACAATAAGTGATTGTTTTGTTTTCTATGTCTCCAATGAAGATGATCCAAGATCTTATGCAACTAACAGTAAGCACATTCTGAATCCCAAAACACAGGCTCACGCGCACACACACACACACACACACACACACACACACACACACACACACACACACACACACACACACACACACACACACACACACTGACGTTCGGTAAATAGCTAAATTCTTGCAACAGTCTGGTGCACTCTTTGTGTGTGTGTGTGTGTGTGTGTGTGTGTGTGTGTGCGTTTGTGCTCATGGCTCTGTTTTAATATCTCTAAATGTAACTGTAGTTGGAAGCAGACGTGTGCTAGAAAAACTCAGCTGGCTCACATTTCTTCAACAACTTAAGAAAGACACACACACACACACACACACACACACACACACACACACACACACACACCCATCGTCCCATTTGTGACTCTAGAGGGAAAATGTTGCGCCATCCCAAAGCGCTAATAATAACACTCTTATTTAGTGCTTTAGCTAAATGCTCCTAATCAAATTCATCTCAAGTTTTAAGATGGAACGGTGAAGGCATGGAAAAGGCCTTTGGGGGTGAACATTAGTAAGGGAATACTGGAGTCTCCGTTTGAGAAGTTTTTTTCAATTTTCTGCCTTTTAAAAAAAAAAAAGCGCCTTGAAAACAGCTTTGGCAGCTACTTCCGCCTGTTATGTGTGTTTCTAGGGCACGTTGCAGCATCACCATACATGGAAAAATCCGGATTGATCTACGTAGATAAATCCCGGAAATTCGAACAAGTGATTCGCGACCGGCGTTCCTAGTGTTTAGCGCTCTGCACAGCCACCCCAGACGGTCAGCAGGGAATACGTCTAAATGCATGTACGTCATTATTTGACACTTTCGTATGGTTAAACATGACTATAAATCATTATAACAACGTTTATAGATCATACAAGTTGAAAAAGCATCATAGGTGCTCTTTAAGAACATCAAAACTGGTGGCCTACAAAAATATTCATAAATATATTGTATATAATATGATCGATTTTTGTTTTAAATCTGTAATTCTTGATTTTTGCAGTATTTTTATTAAATCTTCTCTCATGGTTTTCAATTAGCCTGATTCTAATTATCAATGGTCCAATACAGCATTAAGATGTTTATGTGGGGGGCAAATAAGTGGATTTAGAGAAATAAATTAGGAGACAGCCAGGTTTTTTAGTGTGACTTGAAAGTAGTATTCAATCAGTCAGTTGTTCCTTTACACTTTTACATAACTCCTTTTGAAGACCAATACACTTTGAAAGGAAGTTGGTACATTTCGACATTTCGTGCACTACGAGCTGGAAGGTAAAATAACTTTCACTATAGTGTAAAATGACTATATAAGCCCTGTATTGGACACAATACACTTTATACCAGCAGAGAGCATCAATTCACATTACTGTTGGTTCTAGGTTATGTTTGTCGCACGATATCACAATATGTAACGGTTAATGCCCGACGAGGTGTCCAGGTATCAGGGGTTAATGGACACCGTGGAGGCGAGAACTGTCCGACGCGCAGCGGAGGACAGTTGCCTTCAGAATTTGGCTGTAATGGTGCGTTCAAATTGTACTGAGAGTCGGACCAAGGATACGAGCAACGGGAGACTGCGGCAGCTGTTAGCAACAGAGCTACTGTTATGCTAGCAAGAAGATACAAAGTCAAAAACATTGCGCACGCTGTACAAACAGTAAATGTAATCAAATGATGATGTTTTAATACAGAGAACAATAAAGGCATTTTATAATGTCAAATGTTCAACAGAATATTTATAGCAAATACAGAATGAGCAGTTGGATCTGCATGTATCAGTTCATGGTGTACTGCTTTTACTGCCCTCTGCAATATTCGGACACCTCAGCGCATTGGACAGCTGTTTCTGGCATTGGGATGATCCAAAGTAGTAGAGCAGAGGATCCATTAGGCAGTTCAGACTTCCCAAACACATGAACACCAGATAGACTGTGTAGGAGCGATCAGCAAAGTCGTCGACCCTCTTCACTCCCTCGTTAACTTGAAAGCTATGTGCCAGGAGTAAGCAGTTTGCGGGCGTGAAACACAACACAAACATCACCAGCACTGTGAAAACCATCGCCACTGCTCTGTTCCTTCTGCGTGAGGAATCAGGGTCACCGCGTTGGCCCCCGCTCAGCACCCACACCACCCGAGCGTAGGACACCAGTGTGATGAGCAGAGGCAAGAAGAAGAGGACACAGCAGAGGGCGATGAAGTAGATCTTGTAGTATGTGTTTCGTTCATCTACAGGCCGGAGATCATGGCAGGTGGTGATGTTCAATTCTTCGAGATAAACAGTCTGTTCGGAGATGAGGAGTGGCACCGAACCAGCGAAGGATAGTATCCACATGGCAACACAGGCTACGATTGATTTCCGAGTGCTTCTCCAAGTCAGGGAGTTGATAGGGTAGACCACAGCAAGGAGCCGGTCAACACTGATGCACGTTATGATGAGAACAGAGCTGTACATGTTCCAGCAAAAGGCTGCCGTGACCACTCGGCACATGATAGGACCGAATGTCCAGTTGTTGCCGCTGAAGTGGTAGGAGATCTTGAAGGGCAGTAGCAATGCGAATATCAGGTCAGCGCAGGCCAGGTTCAGCATATAGATCGCAGCCGGTTTTTTAGGTCGGATCTTAAAACCGAAGACCACCAGTGCCAGGATGTTGACCGGCACACTGATGAGGCAGACCAGTGTGTAGAAGGAAGGGATGAGGATGGTGGAAACAGGGCCTGTTAGAAACTGACGTGCCACTTTTGAGATGCTGCTGCTGCTGCCGCTGGAGTTGGTTCCATTATGCAGCCCACCGTCTGTAGAACGATTCAATTCATACAATCCTAACATATATTGGACGACTGGAGAGAGAAAAAAAATGTGTCAAGACACAAGAGCAAAGCATTGTTTAATGAAAGTATTAATTTCTTTTTTTTTTATTAAAAGATGTTATAGAATGGGTAGAAACGATTTGTAGAATCTTCTGTTTGGGGACCTTACTTTGTGGTGTAGGAACTCGTGGCAGGCCTGGAGAGAGAAAAACATGTGAAGAGATACAAGAGTTAACCTTTGTTTAATGAAAGTATTAATTTGTGTTTTTTATTTAAGGGTACATTATGAAAAACCGACTTTTCCAGTGTTTGGGCACACTTTTTAGGTTGCTGGGGTCCCTACCAGCACACACAAGCATCCGAAATACAAATATGTCAGTTTCTTCGGGAATGCTTATGCTAATCTATCTATATTGTATACTTCTATATTGTGTTGAAATACAACCTGCATTGATTATTGAATTGTTCATAGAAAGCCATATTTGTGACGAGAAAAGCTTTTTCTTTAATAAAATATTAGAGAAGGTAATTCCTCTGTTGATTGTCTTAAATGATCATCACAAAAGTAGGTAGTTATTACAAGTAGCAAACGCAGGGTGTATATATATATTTTTTTTTTTCACGCATGGAAATGTACATACAAAAAATTGTTACATAGATATTCGGTTTAGAATCGAATCGTTGTACTCTGAATCGGATTCAAATTTTGAGGTGCCAATAGATTCCCAGCCCTATGTGTTAGTGTGATGAAAGCAGTTTTACTGGACTGTGGAGTTAGGGTGCAACGATTACTCGACTAATAATCGGCAAATGTTTTTTTTTAGGGCTGTCAGAATTAATGCATTAACGCAGGGTGAATCATTTCTGGAATTAATGCATTCATTTTTTTTTTAGCAGAATGACCCGCCCAATATATATCGTTCTAGCATTATGGCTGACCCAGGATCTGTAGGATACTCATGGACCTATTATAAAAAGGACGGCAGATTTGAGCGATCAATGTTGCAGTTGTGTATCACAGCTACATGGCACAACTAGATTGGATTAAGACTAGACACTCGAACGGACCATGTCACTTGTCTGAGTATACATGGCCTTTCGGAGATCGGATAAATGGCTGTCTCCACTATGCTAGGTGTTCTTATCCGACTTCTCTTGTCCGAAGTAGATCGGATAAAGGCGTTTACATGCAGTTTAAAAGTCCTGTTGAAGTCTTATTCGTTTAGTTACCCGATTATGAGTCTGCATGTAAACGCACTGACTTTGACGTTGGCTATAACTTTAATGAGTCACATACTGCTAGATAATATAATTCCCACAGACCACCTGCTGTTGAGCCAACTGAAATGTCATTTAACACAATGCTGCTCACCTTCTGTATTTGATTCATCGGTAGGAGGCCATGTCTTAGTTCCTGAGGCTGTATCTTCATCTGTTGGACATGAAGAGACCACTCCAAATGTTCAATGTCTCCCATTTTACTATTTATAGGCACATGTTTGAGTGGAATGAACATTTTGATTTTATAATATAAACTACTGACAACAATTCTACCAAATTCCCAATAAAAATATTGTCATTAAGAGCATTTTCAATACGTTATGTAGAGATAAAGATTTAAGAAAAATCCAGACTGGTCTAAAGTTTTTCCAGAGCTGTAGTATGAAAAGCATCTTAAAGCTGGGGTGGAGGATTTGGGGAGAACATGTGATTGTGATTGGTATGTGATTTCTGATTGGTATCCAAATCAGAGTGAGGCTCAGATTCTCTGTTCTTATTTGCTGTTGGGACTGTCCATTCACTTTGTCATGACTTTGTTGGTGTAGAGCGTGTCAGGGAGGGACCAAAGAGAACAAGTGGAGCGGTTGAGGTATTTGGATTCAAATCTCTATCCCAACTGCCATTTTCTCCCCAAATCCTCCACCCCAGCTTTAAGTAAAACAGTTGCATTTCTATTAAACGCAGACGACACCCACGAAAAAATTGGATGACCTGTTGAATTTCTGTCCTTTATTTTTTATTAGTTAAAAATAATAATAATAATACCAATAGTGTTGTCATCTCTTCACGACTGCGTGCAAACACCTTCGCTTACAATTTAAGAAGTCATTGGAAGTCTTCTTACCTTCACTATCCACAGCTGAGGCAGTGCACGCAGCACACAGCAGAAGCAACATCAAAGTCTTTGGACACACAGAAATCATCTTGTTGCCTGAAGACAACAAATCAGAAAAAGTTTACGGAAAAAAACAAAGAATAAATTTTGTTAATCCGTGTATATGTTTGCGGTTTTTTCTCGTGCCTTTCCCCGGTTATGTCTGCTGCCGATCATCGATCCAGTGACTGTGAAAGTGGGTTTTGCTCCGCCCGCCCACTGTCCAGGCAGTGACCACTTTACCTGATACAATCAGATAGACATTCCTTTCCTCGGAAAGGAAGCCACTTTTTTTTCCAGATCCAAACCAACAATTTAATGTGAGAGCAACACATAAGGATAAGAAGGAAAAAACTGTCTTTATCGTTTCCCCTACGAGACGTTATGATTATCGTTAATGACACCAAGGCACGTACAGACTTTAAGCTGTAGTACATAACTATTTAATTACATTTAAATTCAGTCATTTACATTCAAGCCATAGCCACACAAGTTGACATGAAGCACACAGCCTTTAGATATCACGGCAACAGCTGAATAATGGAACTAGAGTTATATTTGCACGTAACGAAACATTGTTGAGACTGGAATTTCGTAGCACAGCGGCCATTTTGTAATTACAACAACACTCCCTTTAGCAATGGCTGAATATAAGACTTCCCTGTGCTGTGTATCTGCGGGAGCGAGCTGCGTTAATACCTTCAAAACACAACACTAGAGTATTGTACTGTTTTTGCCAAGGGTCTAAATATGTTCCTGGTTTATGTTTCTTGACCGTATAGGGAACGCCCGTGCAACACGCGACTTTACCGGTGAGTATCTGTGATCTCTGGGTCGTTTGAGGTTAACAGAGTGATGTGAACCAACCCCCCCCCCCCACCCCCACCCCTTCCATGACTGACCCTGTTAACAACTTAAAGGTGCAGTCAGTGATTCTGGAGAACGCTTGTTGTCAAAAATCAATGAATATCTCCTCATGATCTGCTACATGTCCGTACTGTGTGTGCACTGAAGAAAATGGTGTTAATACATAATCTAGGCTCTTAAACTGGTATGTAAAAAAAATGTTGTATGTTTAAAAAAGGGTGCCCACCGTAGTTAGCAACATGCCAGTTTACAAAGCCTAGGCTGTGTATGAACACTGTACGGACAGTTAGCGGTTTGTGAGGAGATATTCACAGATAAGTGATTTTGACAACAAGCGTTCTCCAGAATCACTGACTCCCCCTTTTATCTTTGACCCCTGAGTTGACCAACCAACCAGCATGTTAGATTAATAGAATAAGGAATTGATGCACGTTTGCCTGTTTTCATGTGTCCACAACCAGGGAGGGAGAATGGTAGCAAGCACACCTGCCTATGCTAACCATTTTTATCCACATTTATTACATGGCACTGATAAATACTCTGTTCTGATTGGTCAATCGCGGCATTCTACATGTGTGTTATGACATTTAGGCTATGTAAGTATGTACCAGAAACATTGGCACGTTACAGTATAATTTGGAGGTTGTGCGCCACTTTAAAGATTTTGGAATTTTGACTTTTAAGGCGAGACACTGCATTGAATTGGGTAATATTTTCAACTGATAAATGTCATCTTGAAAAAATCTAGATGTTTTTTTTTGTTTTGTTTTTTAAGATATTGTTTTGGGCATTTTTATGCTTTATTGATAGTGTAGAGACAGAGTTGAAATGGGGCAGAGAGGGGAGTGACATGCAGAGAACGACCGCGGGCTGGAATCGAACCCGGGTCCGCTGCTGGCCGAGGCCCATGGGGGGGGGGGGGGACACCCTACCAACTAGATGTTTGATCTTTATTTAATTCTTTACAACACATTAGTTTATTAAATTATATTATATTAGCTATAGTCCAAAGTTTTTTTTACAATTGATTTTGGATACTCTTTTTTTTTTCTTTCTGTTAATCAAAACTACTATTGGTGTTTTAAATATTAAAGTGCATTTTTTTGGCATGTTTTTTAAAACGAAAAAATGTCTTTAAATCAGACCATTAAAGGTGCAGTGTGTAATATGACATCATCAAGAGAGTTCTACAAAGTTCTAGAATGCAACGCTCCCTGGGTAACCCCACCCCTTTTGAATAATAACAGAAGCTACGGTGGCCTTCAAGGACAAGAACAATTCTAAATTTTAAACAATGCACCTGATGACATTCCAAAAACATGGATGCCTCCATAAGACTTGCCCGCTCAATGTACAAAATGTAATATTAATATTTGTAATTCTCTGCTCAGGAGGATCATTCAGATTATTGGCAGAGGTGAT
>CM049417.1:4040000-4042500 GCA_026929865.2 Hyperoplus lanceolatus | reverse complement strand
CCAACCCTTTAGAATAATAACAGAAGCTACAGTGGCCTTCAAGGACAAGAACAATTCTAAATTTTAAACAATGCACCTGATGGCATTCCAACTATGACACCTTCAAGACGGCGGCACTAGGCCTTGGTCCAAAATATGCAGAAATATGGACATATATGAGACCCTTTTTAAAGGAAAAAATAATAATAATAAAAGAAATTCAGCTTTTATGCACTAAATTAAATGTACTTATGGATATTATAATTACTTTCTACAAAATCTGCTAGGAAATAAAACCAGAAATTCTACACACTGCAGCTTTAAGTTGACAGCAAAAAAAAATATATATTTTTGTGAAAAAAAAAAAATGCTCGCAACATCACCAATCCATGAGGTCCTCTCTTTCATGGCCAAGGGGAAATGAGAGGGGCTTAAAAACATGACGCTCACTTGACCAAAAATGTGTTCTATTGCCTAGATAAAGGGGGCGTCTCACATTACCTCACCCTCCCCTACTTACCTTTAGTCAAATGAAAGTTTTCTCTTTTCAAAATGCCCCCTCAAGTGTTTTATAGCCGTTTTATTTTCAGTTTTAGCCGTTAGCCCGAGGAGGCGCCCATGATTTCATAGGAATAAATGGAACGAATAGGCGCCATGTTTTCAATCTGCTGTCCTGTTTCTTTATAGGTCCATGGTGTGATTGGGTGAATGTGAACAAAACAATGTAAAGCGCTTTGGGTCTGTGAAAAACCAGGGAAAATTTACCATTTTACAAATGTATCTATCATATACAAAATAATAAGAAACAATATATTCTCTCTCTCTCTCTCCCTGTGTGTGTGTGTGTGTGTGTCTGTCTCTCTATGTATGTGTGTGTCTCTCTGTGTGTGTGTGTGTCTCTCTCTCTCCCTGTGTGTATGTGTATGTGTGTGTGTGTGTGTCTCTCTCTCCCTGTGTGTATGTGTGTGTGTGTGTCTGTCTCTCTATGTATGTGTGTGTCTCTCTGTGTGTGTGTCTCTCTCTCCCTGTGTGTGTGTGTCCTCTCAGGGTAAGGTGGCGCAGACTGCCTGCATGTCGGCCTGTAAACACATCTCCACCTCTCTGATGCAGCTGCTGCTGGAGCCGGAGGTCAGACAGATCTCACTGGGAGCGCTGCACCAGCTCTACACTGATGTACAGGAGTGTGAGGGTAAGTCTGTCTGTCTATCTGTCTGTCTCTCCCTCCCTCTTTCCCTCCCTCCCTCCTTATCTCTCTCTCCCTCTTCCTCTCTCTGTCCCTCTATCTCTGTCTTTCTCCCTCTCTCTCTCTTCTCTCACTCTCTATGTCTGTCTGTCTGTCTTTCTCCCTCTCTCTCTCTCTATCTCTCACTCTCTATGTCTGTCTGTCACTCTCACTCTCTCTCTCTCTCTCTTTCTCACTCTCTCTATGTCTGTCTGTCTGTCTGTCTCTCTCCCTCTCCCTCTCTCTATCTCTGAGGGTGAGTCAGGCAGTTTCTATATTTGTGCACTTGTCTTCTAAAATGTTGAACCTTTCCTTTAATATTATCACCTCATTCCCCTCCCCTCCCTCCCTTTGCCCAAATCACACACACACACACACACACACACACACACACACACACACACACACACACACACACACACCCCAAGATGTACATAGCAATTCGCTAATCAAAGCGCCTTCTTTACTTCTCTTATATTTTTGCTTTAATGCATGTTTTAGTTTGGTTGTATATGGATCCTTAAACAAAACTATAGTTTAAAAAAAACTGCTTTGTTTGATTTAAAGGGGCAGTGTGTAATATGACATCATCAAGAAAGTTCTACAAAGTTCTAGAATGCAACGCTCCCTGGGTAACCCCAACCCTTTAGAATAATAACAGAAGCTACAGTGGCCTTCAAGGACAAGAACAATTCTAAATTTTAAACAATGCACCTGATGACATTCCAAAAACATGGATGCCTTCATGAGACTTACCCTCTCAATGGACAAAATGTAATATTAATATTTGTAATTCTCCGCTCAGGAGGATAATTCAGATTATTGGCAGAGGTGATTTTACTCCAATGAGGACATATTTATGAATGAGGATATTGATTTTAGCTGATACATTACTTAAAATGTTACACAGTGTCCCTTTTAAATTGTTTATTGTTGAAATTATCCAACAAGACTTACGAATCTAATACAAATTGGAATGGGCGGTGTTGTATGCAGTTTGCCTTTTAAAGCACAGGGGGCGCTATGCAACAACCAGTTACATAGAGAGAGAGAGAGACAGAGAGAGAGAGAGAGAGAGACAGAGAGAGGGACAGGGACAGAGAGAGAGAGAGCATCTTTCAACCCATTCAGCTCTCTGGAAAATTTCACTTTTTCTTCAATTCTCTGGTTCTTTTGTAGATAAAATGAAAGAGGGTTTGGGAGGGTCGGGGATTAGAGTGTGAGGCGTCTTTTGCACAGATTTTACATGATCAAGGTTCTTAGAGTCACAGCGCGGGGTCACAGTGTGTGTGTGTGTGT
>CM049417.1:4020000-4025000 GCA_026929865.2 Hyperoplus lanceolatus | reverse complement strand
GATGTCTTCACTTGAACAACCTGTACCTAGCGTAGCATCCATCAGCATATAGCAGGATGTCTTCACTTGAACAACCTGTACCTAGCGTAGCATCCATCAGCATATAGCAGGATGTCTTCACTTGAACAACCTGTACCTAGCGTAGCATCCATCAGCATATAGCAGGATGTCTTCACTTGAACAACCTGTACCTAGCGTAGCATCCATCAGCATATAGCAGGATGTCTTCACTTGAACAACCTGTACCTAGCGTAGCATCCATCAGCATATAGCAGGATGTCTTCACTTGAACAACCTGTACCTAGCGTAGCATCCATCAGCATATAGCAGGATGTCTTCACTTGAACAACCTGTACCTAGCGTAGCATCCATCAGCATATAGCAGGATGTCTTCACTTGAACAACCTGTACCTAGCGTAGCATCCATCAGCATATAGCAGGATGTCTTCACTTGAACAACCTGTACCTAGCGTAGCATCCATCAGCATATAGCAGGATGTCTTCACTTGAACAACCTGTACCTAGCGTAGCATCCATCAGCATATAGCAGGATGTCTTCACTTGAACAACCTGTACCTAGCGTAGCATCCATCAGCATATAGCAGGATGTCTTCACTTGAACAACCTGTACCTAGCGTAGCATCCATCAGCATATAGCAGGATGTCTTCACTTGAACAACCTGTACCTAGCGTAGCATCCATCAGCATATAGCAGGATGTCTTCACTTGAACAACCTGTACCTAGCGTAGCATCCATCAGCATATAGCAGGATGTCTTCACTTGAACAACCTGTACCTAGCGTAGCATCCATCAGCATATAGCAGGATGTCTTCACTTGAACAACCTGTACCTAGCGTAGCATCCATCAGCATATAGCAGGATGTCTTCACTTGAACAACCTGTACCTAGCGTAGCATCCATCAGCATATAGCAGGATGTCTTCACTTGAACAACCTGTACCTAGCGTAGCATCCATCAGCATATAGCAGGATGTCTTCACTTGAACAACCTGTACCTAGCGTAGCATCCATCAGCATATAGCAGGATGTCTTCACTTGAACAACCTGTACCTAGCGTAGCATCCATCAGCATATAGCAGGATGTCTTCACTTGAACAACCTGTACCTAGCGTAGCATCCATCAGCATATAGCAGGATGTCTTCACTTGAACAACCTGTACCTAGCGTAGCATCCATCAGCATATAGCAGGATGTCTTCACTTGAACAACCTGTACCTAGCGTAGCATCCATCAGCATATAGCAGGATGTCTTCACTTGAACAACCTGTACCTAGCGTAGCATCCATCAGCATATAGCAGGATGTCTTCACTTGAACAACCTGTACCTAGCGTAGCATCCATCAGCATATAGCAGGATGTCTTCACTTGAACAACCTGTACCTAGCGTAGCATCCATCATATAGCAGGATGTCTTCACTTGAACAACCTGTACCTAGCGTAGCATCCATCAGCATATAGCAGGATGTCTTCACTTGAACAACCTGTACCTAGCGTAGCATCCATCAGCATATAGCAGGATGTCTTCACTTGAACAACCTGTACCTAGCGTAGCATCCATCAGCATATAGCAGGATGTCTTCACTTGAACAACCTGTACCTAGCGTAGCATCCATCAGCATATAGCAGGATGTCTTCACTTGAACAATGTACCTAGTAATAAAAATGTTTCATTGAACAACCTGTACCTAGCGTAGCATCCATCAGCATATAGCAGGATGTCTTCACTTGAACAACCTGTACCTAGCGTAGCATCCATCAGCATATAGCAGGATGTCTTCACTTGAACAACCTGTACCTAGCGTAGCATCCATCAGCATATAGCAGGATGTCTTCACTTGAACAACCTGTACCTAGCGTAGCATCCATCAGCATATAGCAGGATGTCTTCACTTGAACAACCTGTACCTAGCGTAGCATCCATCAGCATATAGCAGGATGTCTTCACTTGAACAACCTGTACCTAGCGTAGCATCCATCAGCATATAGCAGGATGTCTTCACTTGAACAACCTGTACCTAGCGTAGCATCCATCAGCATATAGCAGGATGTCTTCACTTGAACAACCTGTACCTAGCGTAGCATCCATCAGCATATAGCAGGATGTCTTCACTTGAACAACCTGTACCTAGCGTAGCATCCATCAGCATATAGCAGGATGTCTTCACTTGAACAACCTGTACCTAGCGTAGCATCCATCAGCATATAGCAGGATGTCTTCACTTGAACAACCTGTACCTAGCGTAGCATCCATCAGCATATAGCAGGATGTCTTCACTTGAACAACCTGTACCTAGCGTAGCATCCATCAGCATATAGCAGGATGCCCCCTCCTTCACTTGAACAACCTGTACCTAGCGTAGCATCCATCAGCATATAGCAGGATGTCTTCACTTGAACAACCTGTACCTAGCGTAGCATCCATCAGCATATAGCAGGATGTCTTCACTTGAACAACCTGTACCTAGCGTAGCATCCATCAGCATATAGCAGGATGTCTTCACTTGAACAACCTCCCTAGCGTAGCATCCATCAGCATATAGCAGGATGTCTTCACTTGAACAACCTGTACCTAGCGTAGCATCCATCAGCATATAGCAGGATGTCTTCACTTGAACAACCTGTACCTAGCGTAGCATCCATCAGCATATAGCAGGATGTCTTCACTTGAACAACCTGTACCTAGCGTAGCATCCATCAGCATATAGCAGGATGTCTTCACTTGAACAACCTGTACCTAGCGTAGCATCCATCAGCATATAGCAGGATGTCTTCACTTGAACAACCTGTACCTAGCGTAGCATCCATCAGCATATAGCAGGATGTCTTCACTTGAACAACCTGTACCTAGCGTAGCATCCATCAGCATATAGCAGGATGTCTTCACTTGAACAACCTGTACCTAGACGTAGCATCCATCAGCATATAGCAGGATGTCTTCACTTGAACAACCTGTACCTAGCGTAGCATCCATCAGCATATAGCAGGATGTCTTCACTTGAACAACCTGTACCTAGCGTAGCATCCATCAGCATATAGCAGGATGTCTTCACTTGAACAACCTGTACCTAGCGTAGCATCCATCAGCATATAGCAGGATGTCTTCACTTGAACAACCTGTACCTAGCGTAGCATCCATCAGCATATAGCAGGATGTCTTCACTTGAACAACCTGTACCTAGCGTAGCATCCATCAGCATATAGCAGGATGTCTTCACTTGAACAACCTGTACCTAGCGTAGCATCCATCAGCATATAGCAGGATGTCTTCACTTGAACAACCTGTACCTAGCGTAGCATCCATCAGCATATAGCAGGATGTCTTCACTTGAACAACCTGTACCTAGCGTAGCATCCATCAGCATATAGCAGGATGTCTTCACTTGAACAACCTGTACCTAGCGTAGCATCCATCAGCATATAGCAGGATGTCTTCACTTGAACAACCTGTACCTAGCGTAGCATCCATCAGCATATAGCAGGATGTCTTCACTTGAACAACCTGTACCTAGCGTAGCATCCATCAGCATATAGCAGGATGTCTTCACTTGAACAACCTGTACCTAGCGTAGCATCCATCAGCATATAGCAGGATGTCTTCACTTGAACAACCTGTACCTAGCGTAGCATCCATCAGCATATAGCAGGATGTCTTCACTTGAACAACCTGTACCTAGCGTAGCATCCATCAGCATATAGCAGGATGTCTTCACTTGAACAACCTGTACCTAGCGTAGCATCCATCAGCATATAGCAGGATGTCTTCACTTGAACAACCTGTACCTAGCGTAGCATCCATCAGCATATAGCAGGATGTCTTCACTTGAACAACCTGTACCTAGCGTAGCATCCATCAGCATATAGCAGGATGTCTTCACTTGAACAACCTGTACCTAGCGTAGCATCCATCAGCATATAGCAGGATGTCTTCACTTGAACAACCTGTACCTAGCGTAGCATCCATCAGCATATAGCAGGATGTCTTCACTTGAACAACCTGTACCTAGCGTAGCATCCATCAGCATATAGCAGGATGTCTTCACTTGAGTCTGACAGGTTGTTTGTGACTCCATTGTTCCCTGATTGGTTTTGCACACGTTGCTAAACACTCTGGTGCTTCCGCTCACTTCCAAACACACTGTAAGAAATGACAAGGAAATAATCCCTCAAATTGTGTTTATTTAGCTGACTTCAAGCTGGGGTATGTGATTTCTGATTGGTCAAAGTTAACATGAGCTGTACACTTTGACCAATCAGAGCGAGGCTCCGATTCTCTGTTCTTATTGGCTGTTGGGACTGTCCATTCACTTTGGCACCGACTTTGTTGGTGTAGAGCGTGTCAGGGAGGGACCATAGGGGAGGGACCAAAGAGAACAAGTGGAGCGGTTGAGGTATTTGAATTTGAATCTCTAGCCTCCACCCCAGCTTTAAAGGTGCTCCGAGGAACTTTCAGTTTGTGTTCATTCTTGCACCCCCCTTTGGACAACAGCGGTAGTGTTTTTACCACGCCAGCTGTTGTTCCTGGGTGAGCGTATACCCATGACAAAGGCATTAAGAAAAACTATGTAAAAATTGCATTCTTTGCACTGATGGTCTCGTTTGCTGTTACATGTCATTTATGATCATCAGAGGAAGAAATCTGTAGCTCTTCCTCAGTCTTGCGTATTTTTTTTTATTAAATTGAAAATTAAAATAAATATTAACTGTTGCTTTTGTTCCTTCAAGGTCAAATTCAATAAGTTACGCACTATAGCTTTATTTTGAGAGGCCAAAAGTAACAGAGAAAGGAGAGAATAAAGCTAGGGATGAGACGGAGGGTAAACGGAGGTGAAGATGGGGACAGAGGAAGAGATAGAAAAGGTCACGGAGACAAAAAAAATCTGCTACCGACGCATTCCTAAGAACTGCGGTCACACACACTGGGACAGCTGCAGTGTGTGGGTGTGTACTTTAGACTCTGTGTGTGTGTGTGTGTGTGTGTG
>CM049417.1:4002500-4010000 GCA_026929865.2 Hyperoplus lanceolatus | reverse complement strand
TTTCTCTCTCTCTGTCTCCCTCTCTTTCTCTCTCTGTCTCTCTTTCTCTCTCTCTCTCTCTCTCTCTCTTTCTCTCTCTCTGTCTCTCTCTCTTTCTCTCTCTCTGTCTCTTCTCTCTCTCTCTTTCTCTCTCTCTGTCTCCCTCTCTTTCTCTCTCTGTGTCTCTCTCTCTTTCTCTCTCTCTGTCTCCCTCTCTCTCTCATTTTAATATATTTTAATTTTTCTGTTCTTTAAAACGTCATGAAATTCTAATCCATAAACTTTATATTTCAAGTCACTGAAATACATTTAAGAGAAACTTCTATAAGAACAAACTATCTGCTTGAGGAAAATGGAAAGGCCTCTTGTGCATTTACAAAAGTACAGTAAATTACTAACTTAAAAAAAAAAACTAAACCTTAGAAACCTTTAGCTCTCTCTCTCTCTCTCTGGCTCTTTCTCTCCCTCTCTCTCCCTCTCTCTGGCCCTCTCTCTGGCCCTCTCTCTCCCTCTCTCTGGCCCCTCTCTCTCTCCCTCTCTCTCCCTCCATTCTCTCCATCTGCACAGTGTCTTAATTGACAGCGAGACCCCTGGTTGAACCACCACCAGCACTCTTCACTTCTATCGTTTTTTTTTTTCCTTTTCTTTTTCTTTCTGCACTAGTTCCATTTCAGCCCTGTCACTATTTTCCTTCTTTTTTTTCCTCTTTGCGGTTTGCACTTCTTTGTCTCTGCTGCTCTCTCTCTCTCTCTCTCTCTCTCTCTCTCTCTCTCTCTCTCTCTCTCTCTCTCTCTCTCTCTCTCTCTCTCTGTATGTCAAAGGAGTCTAAGGTGGAAAAACAGAGTTGGGTTCGCTATTTAGTTTATTAAATTAGATTTTAAAAGGTTGTTGAACAGCCAGGATCTCATTTACCTTGATCACCTTTCTTTATATGGTTTTTCTTTTAAAGCTGCAGTGTGTAGAATTTTGGGTTTTATTTCCTAGCAGATTTTGGAGAAAATAATTATAATATCCATAAGTACATTTAATTTAGTGCATACTAGCTGAAAAAAATGTTTTGAATTATTTGTTTTCCCTTAGAAAGGGTCTCATATATGTCCATATTTCTGCATATTTTGGACCAAGGCCTAGTGCCGCCATCTTGAAAGTGTCATAGTTGGAATGTCATCAGGTGCATTGTTTGAAATTTAGAATTGTTCTTGTCCTTGAAGGCCACTGTAGCTTCTGTTATTATTCTAAAGGGTTGGGGTTACCCAGGGAGCGTTGCATTCTAGAACTTTGTAGAACTGTCTTGATGATGTCATATTACACACTGCACCTTTTAAAGAGCTATTTCACCGGTATAAATATGAAGGTGTATTGAACTCTGAGATCCTATGTAGTATAAATGTGCAAACATTTTAGAAATCGGTTCATCCTAGCCTGAGAAAAGGCAGAAAGAGCGTTGTATGGTCTCACTGTCTAAACCTACATTTTTTCCCACGTGTGATGTCACACATGGTAAAAACAGGATTAACAGGGCAGCTTGGCCAAGTCCCCTCATCATCTGCTACCTGTCTGTACTGTGTGGATGAGGAACCCTATCCAATGTTAATACAAGGGCTGTCCCATTCTCATCCAAAAACCCAACGTCCCTACAGGCCTAAAGAACTATGATCTTATCCTTTCTGTACCGTATTTCATTACCCTGTATGAGTAGCATTGGAGCCACTGTGTATTAATAACTTACAGTATGTATACACACACACACACACACACACACACACACACACACACACACACACACACACACACACACACACACACAACCCAATTGACGGACTATGACAGAGGAGGTCTCACTGTGTTGTGGTTGCTGGCTACAGTGTGTGTGTGTGTGTGTGTGTGTGTGTGTGTGTGTGTGTGTGTGTGTGTGTGTGTGTGTGTGTGTGTGTGTGTGTGTGTGTGTGTGTGTGTGTGTGTGTGTGTGTGTGTGTGTGTGTGTGTGTGTGTGCTGCGGTCAGAGGCAGATGTAAGCAGATACAAACGGTTTGGTTTTAATTATTTTCTGGCCCTTCAGCGGAGAAAGAAAAATGACTTCCCTGTTGCCTAGCGATAACATCAATGCTAAGTTTACTCCATTCAACTTTAAGATGGAGTGATAGTGTCCGTGTGTGTGTGTGTGTGTGTGTGTGTCTGTGTGTGTGTGTCTGTGTGTGTGTGTGTGTGTTTCTGTGTGTGTCCGTATGAGCTGTAGGGTAAAAGTGTGTGCCTTTATACACCTAAAATCAGAACTTAAAGGTGCAGTGTGTAACTTTGGGTGTGTCAGAGAAGTGAAACATTTTTCTAAGATATATTCTCATAACTGGATAAACAAACTTTTCTTCACAGGTAAATGTAGATCCCTGGAACACTGTTTGAAGTTAGAAAGCTTCCTGAAAAGTTACTGTTTCACTGTTGTTGTTTACAGCAGCAGGGCCCACAGTTTATCCTAATCTTGCATTTGGTTTGTTTGGTGTGTGCCTGTCTGCCTGTCTGTCTGTCTGTCTGTCTGTCTGTCTGTCTGTCTGTCTGTCTGTCTGTCTGCCCGTCTGTCTGTCTGTCTGTCTGTCTGTCTGGGTGTGTATATGTGTGTGTAGCCGGACATCCATTCCCTGATAACCTTTAGAATGTGACTTTTGACCTCCAGCCTTTCAGAGGTCAGGAGCTGACTCTGGGGTTAAGTGTACAATCCTCTTTACGTCAGGTGAGATGGACAGCACTGGATAGGGCAGTTTGGGATGTTTGTAGATAATATAGGCGCCGAAATGAATGGTGAATCGGTCAATGAATCACTAATTCAGTTAATTAATTATTTGGAAAAAAATTAATAAAAAATTCTTTAGCTTCTCAAATGTGATGATTTTCTTTGATTTTTTTTTTTTTTTAGTTTTTAATCATTTTAAATGTAATATTGTAGGCCTTGGTAACAAGGTTGAAGGCCTTGGTAACAAGGTTGAAATAGTGTTTGTTTGGTGGGAAGAATTTGGGTTTTATTTCCTAGCAGATTTTGTAGAAAATAATTATAATATCCATAAGTACGTTTAATTTAGTGCATAATAGCTGATTTTCTTTTTTTAGAATTATAATTTTTTCCCTTAGAAAGGGTCTCATATATGTCCATATTTCTGCATATTTTGGACCAAGGCCTAGTGCCGCCATGTTGAAAGTGTCATAGTTGGAATGTCATCAGGTGCATTGTTTAAAATTTTGAATTGTTCTTGTCCTTGAAGGCCACTGTAGCTTCTGTTATTATTCTAAAGGGTTGGGGTTACCCAGGGAGCGTTGCATTCTAGAACTTTGTAGAACTTTCTTGATGATGTCATATTACACACTGCACCTTTAAGAAAACTCTTTTTCAGTGACCTTTCCACCCTAGACACCTGGCTCCTACTGAAAGATTGGAGAGGAATGGAGAGAGGGAGGGAGGGAGGGAGGGAGAGAGAGAGAGAGAGGGAGGGAGGGAGAGAGAGAGAGAGAGAGAGAGAGGGAAGGAGGGAGGGAGGGAGGAGAGAGAGAGAGGGAGAGGGAGAGGGGGGGGGTTAAAAAGCACTTTCTTTGCTTTTAGTCAAATCTTCCCTTGTTGTTTTGGACGTACAGACATGTCCTTTGTATTTTTCTCTGAACCTCAAACATAGTCCAGAACAACAGCATTAGAAAGGATTTTGATTGAGTGTGTGTGTGTGTGTGTGTGTGTGTGTGTGTGTGTGTGTGTGTGTGTGTGTGTGTGTGTGTGTGTGTGTGTGTGTGTGTGTGTGTGTGTGTGTGTGTGTGTGTGTGTGTGTGTGTGTGTGTGTGTGTGTGTGTGTGTGTGTGTGTGTTTGATTGACAGGTGTCAGTTTGCCCTTTGACCTGCGATGTCACATGTGTGTTTAGTGGTTTAGTGATGGGAGAACGGATGGAGAGATGAGTGAAGGTGTTTAAAAAGCACTTTCTCTGTTTGTGGGTTGGGGTGACCTATTGAACTGATAGGGAGGGTCATAGTCTGCCAGGTTTAGAGTAAGACAGACAGCTAGAGAGGTGTGTGTGTGTGTGTGTGTGTGTGTGTGTGTGTGTGTGTGTGTGTGTGTGTGTGTGTGACCCTGATGTTTGGCCAGTAGAAATGGGAACACAGCTATTCCCAAACGGCCCCAAACAAATAAATCCTACAGAAGGAATAACCATTAACAAGTCTGTCTGCTAAACAGAGGGAGAGAGAGAGAAAGGGAGAGGGAGGGAGGGAGAGAGAGATGGATGGAGGGAGAGAGAGAGAAAAGGGGGGAGAGAGAGAGAGAGAGGGGAGGGGGGAGAGAGAGAGAGAGAGAGAGAGTAAATCAGGGTTTTGGGAAATATATGAGAAGATTTTCACTGATTTTGACAACAAGTGTTCTCCAGGAGAACTTTTTTGCACAAGTCAATAACCGCATCAAGCCAGTTTAAAATGTGTGCTATAATTCTGTATTATTATTATTATATTATTTTTTTGGCATTTCCATCACATTCTGATACGATTCTTAAAAATGTTTTTCATACAAGCAAAAGTGTCGTTAACCCGGCCATAGAATAGAAATACAAGTGAACTATAGAAAAGAACAGAGGAGTAAAGAAAGGATAGAATAGATAAAGGAGAAGAGGAGATGGGAGAGGGGAGGAGAAAGTGCAGAGAGTTCTTGGGTGAACTTGAGGTCAGTAGGTAAGTTTGGTGAGAGGGGGGGTAGATATAGTGTGTGTGTGTGTGTGGTGTGTGTGTGTGTGTGTGTGTGTGTGTGTGTGTGTGTGTGTGTGTGTGTGTGTGTGTGTGTGTGTGTGTGTGTGTGTGTGTGTGTGTGTGTGTGGGAGCAGTAGGAGAAGTGCAACAAGACAGGAGGACAGCCGCCTGATAAGAGAATGATGAGAAACTGAAAAAAAAAAAAAAAAGGAAAGGGAAAGCGTCCAAAAAACGAGCCACACACGCGAGCCAGCAGGTCTTTCTGGCACACACACACACACACACACACACACACACACACACACCTGACCCCCGATTCACCCTTAACACACACATACAACACAGGGAGAAAACGGCAGGTCTCTCTCTTCACCTCTTGCTGAACTTCTCTCGCTCCCCCTCTCTCACCTCGGCATGACCTCGCCCGCGCTATCGCTCCTGTCTCCTACACACACTCACACACACACACACACACACACACACACACACACACACACAGATTATTGCTTCCTCGTATTCTTCTGGGGTTGGGGGGCCTGACGGGCAGAAAAACAAAGTGACGTGTTCCCCCTCACATTTCTTGCTTGTTTTCTCTGCTCGTTTATCCTCCGCTAATGGGGCTCACTCACACACTCCATTCTCCCCCCTCCCTCTCTCTCTCTCTCTCTCTACCTCCCTCTCTCTCGCTCTCTCTCTCTCCCTCTCCCTCTCTCTCTGTCTCTCTCTCTCTGTGTCTCTCCCTCCCTCCCTCCCTCTCCCTCTCCCCCTCTCTCTCTCCCTCCCTTTCTATACCTCCATCTCCTCCCTCTTTCTTTCCTCTCATCTTCTCGGTATGCAGGTTTTTTTCCATTTTAAATGTAAAGCAAATCTTTTGAAAGTAAGCAGAAAAAATAAATAGGTGTGTTTCTAATACTTGGAGCAGACAAAGTATACACTAGTTTGGTTGGAAGCTTACTATGGACAGCGTAGTGTGAATGGGGTCAGCTGTAGTGATACACTCACACGTAATACTGTTATAATAAAGCTTAAAACACACAAATATACCGTATTTTCCGCGCTATAAGCCGCACTGGACTATAAGCCGCAGGTGTTATAATGTTTAATTACCATATGTAAGAGTTCGTGCACAGAGGGGATTGTCGGGAAAGAGATGGCTGCTTGAGGAAGCTCCCATTTATTAACATTTCAACAAACAAGTTGCATATTTGCGTATTTAAGTGTTACCATTTAGAGCAATAGCAGACTAGCTACAGAGCATATACTGTGCTGTGGAATGACAGGGTCGAATAGCAACGAATAGCACACAAGGAGAGTGAACTTTCTGCTTCCTTTGGCCCAGGTCGAGAGTGGCTTAATGCTTTTGTCTCTCCTCCCCTCTTTCATATCATATATAACACCTGGTGAGGCTCTATTTATGGAACGTGATCATTTGATTTTACTGTTATCACCAGATAAGAGGGAGAGAAGGGAAGGGGAGAGAGGGAGGGGGAGAGAGGGAGGGATAGAGAGAGAGAGAGAGGGAGAGAGAGAGAGGGAGGGAGAGAGGGAGAGAGAGGGAGAGAAGGGAAGGGGAGAGAGGGAGGGAGGGAGGGAGGGGGAGAGGGGAGGGGGGGGAGGGAGGGGGGGAGGGAGGGAGGGAGAGAGGGAGGGAGGGGAGGAGAGGAGAGGGAGAGAGGGAGAGAGAGGGAGGGAGAGGGAGGGAGAGAGAGAGAGAGGAGAGGAGATACTAGAGCAAAGACAGTGATCCGCTCTGAGATAAAAATGAAAATCTCACGGACCTCAGTCGCCAGCTTATCTACGTGTGTGTGTGTGTGTGTGTGTGTGTGTGTGTGTGTGTGTGTGTGTGTGTGTGTGTGTGTGTGTGTGTGTGTGTGTGTGTGTGTGTGTGTGAGTGTGAATATTGCCTGACTGCTGACTTGACTTTTTTGCATGTCAGTGTGTGTGTGTGTGTGAACGCGGCTTTTCAGGGCTACTTCCTCTAAGCGGACAGCTATACAGTCTCTGTCTTTATCTGATAGGCATTCACACACACACACACACACACACTGACTCTATTACACACACACACACACACTGACTCTATCACACACACACACACACACACACACACACACACACACACACACACACATACTTTCTAATGAGTCTGTACCAAATTAACGGACCGATTTGTTCACATAACCTCATCGCCGGATGATAATTTTTGATTTATGTAACTGACTTTATGTGTACCTGTTTACGTGTGTGTGTGTGTGTGTGTGTGTGTGTGTGTGAGTGTGTGTGTGTGTGTGTGTGTGTGTGTGTGTGTGTAGATTAGCAGGTCAAACTTCGGCCGTGCGAGGGTGAACTTGGGGACAAAGCAGAGAGAGAGAGAGAGTTGTTCAGCTTGTTTTTCTTTATTTTTTTTATCAGGCAGGATGTCTTTAAGAATGAAATTCCACAAAATTTGGCGTGTGTGTGTGTGTGTGTGTGTGCGTGCGCGTGTGCGTGTGTGTGTGTGTATCCTCTGTCCTGATTGGTTGTTGATACCATTCTCCTGACTGTGCACTAGTACAATAAACAGTAAGAAGGGCTAGTGTCAAACTATTTTATTTTATTTTGATCAATCGTAGAGTTTCCATACTTAATCGCTATGAATCACACTTTTTACTGCTTGTTTAAAATTAAATTATTTTCGCATTCTCTCTGAAAAATTCCAGTCCATATTGACAATGTAAAGCACAGTGTACCTGCCGAAGAATTTAGGGTAACACTTTATAATAACTATCCGTTGTAACTTGTTAATAGATCATTAGTAAACTCTTAATTAATGATTA
>CM049417.1:3987500-3997500 GCA_026929865.2 Hyperoplus lanceolatus | reverse complement strand
TGTGTGAGAAACGCTTCATTCTGGCATGTTCACCTGTTGAGCTCTAAGACGACTACTGAAGCGTGTGAAACGAAAGTGAATCATGTTTTATAATCTGTTTTTCTTTTCTTTTGTGAGTGTGTGTGTGTGTGTGTGTGCGTGCGTGTGTGCGTGCGTGTGTGTGTGCGTGTGTGTGTTGTCCGCACGCACATCCTCATCTCACATCTAAAGATAAACTCATGTTGTTGCAGTGATACTGATGCTTATCACCACAGCAACACCCACATGGTGTATCGGTGTAGAGACACACACACACACACACACACACACACACACACACACACACACACACATCTCTCTTTCTCACTCTCACACACACACACACAGAAACTCTCAGTCACTCTCTCGCTTTCTCACACACATACTCACTGAGACACACACACACACACACACACACACACACACACACACACACACACACTCTCTCCCTCTCAGTCGTATGATCAACCTCCTTTGTTGGATAGAGCTTGGTTGACCTGTCCCTAACCATAGCTCCAGAGGGGCCCTGCTCGGTGGTCCCTCTATGCCCAGGAGGAAGCACCCTGCTGGGGCCACTCTGCTCCGCTGGGCCCCTCCGCTTCCTGGAAGTCCTGGACAGTCCAGTGTTCTGAGACAAAACACACACACACACACACACACACACACACACACACACACACACACACACACACACACACACACACAGTCTCATGTGACACTGACCACACACACACATACCAAACCTGTGAAGCCAAATGGTCTTTTCATTCTCTAACAGTGTGTGTGTGTGTGTGTGTGTGTGTGTGTGTGTGTGTGTACTGGGCATGCTGGCAGATTTATGCACCTGTGTGTGTGTGTGTGTGTGTGTGTGTGTGTGTGTTTTCTTGACATTGCATATTGGTTTACTGAAAACTTAACAGCCTGGGTGTGATATGTGAAATGTTTTACCCATTAAATGATCTACACGTTTCCTTCTACGAGGAGCTTCTAAATATTTCTGGAACTCTCATTTTCCCTCTGACGATCTTAAATGACATGCAACAGCAAACGAGACCATCAACACTGTTTTATTATAGCCATTATTATATATTTATTGTATTTTATGTGAGACAATACAGGGAACCACAAAGTGATACAAGACATATAGAGACCACTAGAAATAAACAGAAATAAAATAAAAGTAAATATAACTAGCAGTTGCAGTGCCAAATTAAATATTTCATGTGGTTCTTCAGTCACTTTTCAAATTCCTACCCTATACATATTACTCTAGAGACCATTCTTCTTTCAGGTATAGTTCTACTGGGGACTATTCCATTGGGGCGACTGTGGCTCAGGTGGTAGAGCGGGTCGGCCGATGATCAAAGGGTTGGAGGTTCGATCCCCGCCCTGCCACCTGTGTCATAGTTGTTGTGTCCTTGGGCAAGACACTTCACCCACCTTGCCTCATGTGAATGTTGATAGTTAGCCTGCTGCTATCGGTGTGTGAATGTGTGTGTGAATGGTAACGTGGGAAAGGGAAACAGGTCTCCCTTGCAAAAGAGTCTTCGGTCTCAATGGGATTTACCTGTAGAAATAAAGGTTAAAAAAAAAATAATAATAATAATAATTCCCTTACTAAAGCATCAAGCCTATTTCTTATTACACGTGATAATCTCTCTAATGGTAAAATGGACATACATTTTTCATACCACATTGTAATATTAGGAGGATCTTCATCTAACCATTGATGTAGTATTGTGAGGCGTGCAGCATACAAAGCCACTCTAAGAATGCACCTGTACCATATAGCCATTATTGATACCGATTTTTCCCAGGAAATCGGACCAAACCAAAGATAACCCGATACATAAAGTCATATATTCTCATTTCATTCTTGTTTTCAGGATGAGGGAGACGAGCAGGAAGAACAACGTGTTTGCTCAGTTCAGGAAGACGGACCGAGACCGACAGAAACTCATCGACACCGTCATCAAGCAGCTACGCAACCTCATCGCAACGCACCACAGCTAGACTCTGGCTCCCTATTGGTTAGACAGCTAAACCCAGCCTTCCTATTGGCTGATAGCACCATAGCTAAATACTGGCTCCCTATTGGTTAGACAGCTAAACCCAGCCTTCCTATTGGCTGATAGCACCATAGCTAAATACTGGCTCCCTATTGGTTAGACAGCTAAACCCAGCCTTTCTATTGGCCGGTAGCACTACATTCTAGACACTGGCTCCCTATTGGTTAGACAGCTAAACCCAGCCTTCCTATTGGCTGATAGCACCATAGCCATAGACCAGGCTTTCTATTGGCCGATTAGTCACAGGCTCCTCATTGGTTAAACAGTTAAACCCAGGCTCACGATTGGTTCATAGCTAGACCCAGCCTTTCTATTGATCCCACAGCAACACAGCTAGAGAGGAGGCTTTGGCTGCTGGCTTTCACACCTAAAGGCACGGTATATTTATCTCTACAGCACAATTCAGACACAAGGCCTTTACAGGGGCGTTAGACATTAGAAAACTGCATTTAAGAGACAGTACAAAACAAAGAATATACACCAAGATACTTCCAGATTAAACATTAGACAGTAAGACTAAACAATCCCATTGGTTAGTGCTTGCCCAAGTCAGTCTTACATCTAGTCATCTGATTGGTTGTTTTGGCTGTGAGTAAAACGAGACTATGGGTGTGCTTAAAAATCTCTATTTTGTTTTTCTAACAGCCCTGATTTTCAGATATTTTTTTTTGCTTTACGCCACAAGCGTTCCCCCCTATTCTTGCCTTAAACCCTAGAACTGGTTAAAGGTGCAATGCGTAACATCTGAATATTTTAGTGGCGTACGATACAGTGGTGAAAGTTCTAGAATGCAACAATAGATTCTACGCACTGTATCTTTAAAAGTTGCGCAGTTGTCTGTATTTTTTTCCCCCACATATATTTCTTTATAGACAACCTTTCAGTGTCTTCCATATTGCTGGCGCTAACCGTGGCACAATGACAGGAGAGCGTGTTGAATGTACATCAGAAGAATAAGCAACGTCCGCAAAATAATGTCCATTTTTTTTGTTAGAGTATTTTTCAAATTGCACCCGGTTACCCGCAGTGTGTCCCTGTATTGTCTCGTGAAAAAGGGGGATATTCTCTCAACATGGCAACCCTGGCCTTCATTATATACAACCTGCGAACACTTGACTTGAATAGGCAACGCTGCTCAGATCTGGCAACCTACTAAAAGCCCTGCTAACGTCCTACTCATACTAATTTTGACGTCAATTTGAGTATGCTGTGGTTGTGTATGCGAGTTTGTGAAGGCGAGAAATGCACCGGATGAGTACTAACTTCCGGGAAAATGTTGTGTATGGATCGATAGGTTACTATTCCTACTCAACCGCCCCACAATGCATTGCGTCTTTTCAAACGTTTATTTTTTATTCTTTATTGCTTCTGTATACTTCTTACTTGATGGTATTTGAATGGGAGGGGGGGGTGCTGAGCATTTTCTACTCTTCATGTTAAACTAACTAGATCTTAAAGAGGGGGTTTTTATTCCCCCTGATTTGACTAGAAAGGAACTAAACATTGTACTAATGCCAAGCACACACTTTAATGTCTTCCATTTAAACATGCCAAGCTGTGAGGGGGTGTGTGTGTGTGTGTGTTAGAGTGTGTGTGTGTGTGTGTGTGTGTGTGTGTGTGTGTGTGTGTGTGCGTGTGCTTGTGTGTGTGTGTGTGTGTGTGTGTGTGTGTGTGTGTGTGTGTGTGTGTGTGTGTGTGTGTTGTGTGTGTGTGTGCGTGTGTGTGTGTGCGTGTGTGTGTGTGTTAGAGTGTGTGTGTGCGTGTGTGTGTGTGCGTGTGTGTGTGTGCGTGTGTTGTGTGTTAGAGTGTGTGTGTGTGTGTGTGTGTGTGTGTGTGTGTGTTAGAGTGTGTGTGTGTGTGTGTGTGTGTGTGTTGTGTGTGTGTGTGTGTGTGTGTGTGTGTGTGTGTGTGTGTGTGTGCGTGTGCTTGTGTGTGTGTGCTTGTGTGTGTGTGTGTGTGTGTGTGTGCGTGTGCTTGTGTGTGTGTGTGTGAATAATTTTGCTTTACAGTATAAAGGGATCGTGTCAAAAGGGAATTTTTCTAAAAGTCTTCCGCTTAATCTCGCTATCAGTCGCCATGTTTGAATTTTTTGAGCAAAATGTTTTCGTGTGTGTGTGTGTGTGTGTGTGTGTGTGTGTGTGTGTGTGTGTGTGTGTGTGTGTGTGTGTGTGTGTGTGTGTGTGTGTGTGTGTGTCTGGGGGTAAATATATATAAAAATGTCAGTCTTCCATCCTTATGTGTGTCACTTGTAGGTGTTAGTAAAGGGAACGGGGCCGTCTCTTTGTTTGTGCCTTTTGCTGTATCTCATTTTGGGTTGTTCTTATTTTCCGGCCAATGGAGCAGCAGCACTGTTAGTGTGTGGAGGCTGGACGCAGATTACTGACAGGAACGCACCGCAGGAAACTGGGGAATTTCTCATAGACAACTAAAAGAAAGGGTCTTAACCAAAAGTTTTTTTTTTTTTTTTTTTTTTTTTTTTTTTTTACAGCTTTCGACCTCATCTCACACTCTACTGGAATATGTTTTACCTTTTTTTTTTTTTTTTAGATATTTTTTTTTGGGCATTTTTATGCTTTATTGATAGTGTAGAGACAGAGTTGAAATGGGGCAGAGAGGGGAGTGACATGCAGAGAACGACCGCGGGCAGGAATCGAGCCCGGGTCCGCTGCTGGCTGAGGCCCATGGGGGGGGGAGGGCGCCCTACCAACTGAGCTAAGGACGCCCCCATGTTTTACCTTTTGAGTGAAAATTTGCTTTATTAGCCTGGAGTTACATCTTTATCTTTAAACTCCAAATAATGACTGATTAGTAGCTCTGATATAATTCATATATAAACCCGAAATTTATTTTAATTATTTCGATTTATTTTTAAACCAAGATCCTTGTCTCAAAATGAGGAATTTGCCTTTTCAAACTTACGCAAAATATATTTTTTTTTTCTAGTTACTTTGATATCTAAAATATGTATTTTTTTCCCTTTAGTGAATACAGACATGCAGTGAAATAATGGATCAAATTTCAAATATTGAACAACAGCAAAAAATGATTTGGTTTATTTAACTTTGTAGAAATGTTTTTTTCTCTTTTGGTTTTTGTCGAATGTGTCCAGATTCCACACACTGACACACACGTGTTGCTACTTTTTTTTTTTTTTTTTTTGTATTATTGAAGCAGAATTCTTTATTGAGCACTGTACACGCTGGTGTTGAATTCTTTATTGAGCACTGTACACGCTGGTGTTGTATTAAACCACTAATAAATAAATTTAAAAAAAATACTAATACTAATAAAGTTGCAACAAATGTCAACAGACGAATATGGAATAAAAAATAAAAAAAAAAAAAAATGTCTCGTTTCTTATGTGACTTGATTGTTGATATAGGGGAAGGTGGGGTGATTTGTGCATTTTGGAAGTTGCAAAACCCCTTGTTTCTAGAAAACCGTGGAAGAAATTGGAAATGTGACCACATATTTAAGAAGAGCCATCCATTTGACTCATCCTGTAAAGAAGGGAGACACAAGGAATAAGATATAAGCACATTTAAGCTCAAAAAACTGTGTTTTGCCTTTCAAAGTAAAATTTCCATGATCAAGGTTTTTTGATTATTGTGTCTGAACAATTATAGACACGTTTGAAAACATTTGACACATGTTTTAGTGCTTTGGTATGCTACACTTTGAGTCTATATAGTTAGCACAATGTCAACCCTAAATTGCTGCATCATGCCTATTATCCAAAATTCTGGGGATGGGGTGATTTGTGCGCAAGGGCCTGGGTGAGTTATAAGAAATAAGTAAAATGTATTTATAAAAGCACATTTATGACAGTTGCACTGTCCAAAGTGCTGTACATAGTGCATTCAGTAGGTAAACAATGAAGGTAAAATAACAATAACCAAAATAAAAGAGAAGCCCATACATCCACATAAACACAGATAGTAGTGCAGAGGTAAGTAAGTAGTGCAGAGGTTAATGGGGAGGAAACACCAGGGTGTACATATGGGTTTTGAGCCTTGATTTAAAGGCAGAAATGTAGGGGGAATCACATTTGTCAGGTGGCAGTTGGTTCCACAAGCCGGAGCAACTAGTGCAAAGTACATTTCTGAGAGTTGGCCAGTGGCATGGCTGTATACGCTGGTCACCAAAAGAAAGTGATAGTCTACAGTAGCTCAGGAGAGAGTGACATCTCAATTCCACTTAACGACACCACTGATGAGAGTTCAGATGGCCAGAAAGATGATGATGGTGACTTTGTCATTGTGACACAATGACGCACAAATCACCCCTAGTGGGGTGATTTGTGCGACAAGACAACTTTTTTTCCGAAAGCTATATTTCTTAAACAGTTTATTCCAGATCCAAAGTTTTTATTGCCAGGGATGCACAACATCCTGAAATATATGTACATATTTGAGTTGGAGACATAACTGTCAAGGCCTCACTTTAAAATCACTTTGAGTAAAAAGTTGCACAAATCACCCCACCTTCCCCTATCATGTTTATGTTTTTTAATTTTTTTTGGCATTTTTTTTATGCCTTATTGATAGTGTAGAGACAGAGTTGAAATGGGGCAGAGAGGGGAGTGACACGCAGAGAACGACCGCGGGCTGGAATCGAACCCGGGTCCGCTGCTGGCCGAGGCCCATGGGGTGGGGGGGGGGGGGGACGGACGCCCTACCAATCATGTTTCTGTTTTCAATTGGCGTATTATATTGTAATGTTAAGCCCAGTTCAGCCTGGCAACTAGAGGGTTTTAGAAGGTCGCGGGGGAGAAGTGGCAGCGGTGTGAACTAGCCGCTGCAAGCCGTCGCAGAAGATTCAACATGTCAGATCTGCAGGTCCAGTTTTAGAACGTCCTGGCTATTGTGTTGAGAGCAGTTGCAGTTGTGTCTCGTTGGGAGGTGAATCTTTGGTCTGAACTGGGCTTTAAGAGTATTCATTGGTATTAAAGGTGCAGTGTGTAATATGACATCATCAAGAAAGTTCTACAAAGTTCTAGAATGCAACGCTCCCTGGGTAACCCCAACCCTTTCGAATAATAACAGAAGCTACAGTGGCCTTCAAGGACAAGAACAATTCTAAATTTTAAACAATGCACCTGATGACATTCCAACTATGACACTTTCAAGATGGCGGCACTAGGCCTTGGTCCAAAATATGCAGAAATATGGACATATATGAGACCCTTTCTAAGGGAAAAAATAATAATTCAAAACTTTTTTTTCAGCTATTATGCACTAAATTAAATGTACTTATGGATATTATAATTACTTTCTACAAAATCTGCTAGGAAATAAAACCCAAAATTCTACACACTGCAGCTTTAAAGGTTCAGTAAGAGATTTGGTCCTTCTGGCTAACTTACTGTCAGTGACTAGCAGTTATCTAAGAGTGCTTTGTTTAGGTATTATCACTTTAAGTATTATCAGAAAAAATAAACTATTTCAAAACCATTAGAAATTCATGAAAAATTAGAAAGATTAAGACCTTTTTTTATTAGATAATTAAACGAATGGAGGGGCATGAAAACCGTCCTACAGAGAAACAACAGTGAATCTGTTATAACAGGCTAGACAATGAGAATTCATTCAAATATTTTTCCAAATCTTTTTTCCAAACACTTGTTCCCGTCTCCCCCGCCCTGCCTGACCCTGAAGGTGACCTTTGACCTTTGAGACAGCGGGCCGTCAGTGTGAGGGATGTGATTAATGAGGGGTGTGTGTGTGAGTGTGAGAGAGACTGTGTGTGTGTGTGTGTGTGTGTGTGTGAGAGAGAGTGTGTGTGTGAGAGAGAGAGAGGTTGAGAGAGAGAGTGTGTCTGTGTGTGTGTGTGTGTGTGTGTGTGTGTGTGTGTGTGAGAGAGCTTGTTCAGTGAAGGGTAGCGGCTCAAATCCAAAGCAATACAAACTCTCTGCATGCTCCAGGTTTCATCGGCTGACTGTGTGTCTATGACTGTGTCTTTGAGAGAGTGTTGTGTGTGTGTGTGTGTGTGTGTGTGTATGTCTCTGACTGTGTGTGTGTGTTCCCAGCAGTCTATAGAGGAGCGGTGAAGCGCTCAAAGCTTTAAGAGACGCCTCACAAAAAAAACTCCATCTTTCCTTTTTCCACTTTTTTTTCTCTTGAACTTTTTGAACTTTCTCTTTCTCGCTCTCTCTCCCTCTCTCTCTCTCCCTCCCTTCCCCCTCTCTCTCCCTCTCTCTCTCCCTCTCTTTCTCTCTCTCTCTCTCTTTCTCTCCCTGTTTCTCTCCCTCCCTCTCCCTGTTTCTCTCTCTCTCTTTATCTCTCTCTCCCTCTTTCTCTCCCTCTCTCTCTCTCTTTCTCTCACTGTTTCTCTCTCTCCCTCCCTTCCTCCTCCCTCTCTCCCTCTCTCTCTCTCCCCTCTCTCTTTCTCCCTCTCTCTCTCTCCCTCTCTCTCTCTCACTTTATCATCATTACGACGATCTGACTTTTTAGTTCTTCGTTTTCTTTTAAATATATTTTTAGCAGCGATGACAGCTTTGCTCACGGCCTCTGATGTGATTAATATCGGGCATGTACAGCTCTACACGCTCTGAAAACAAATGAGCTGTGTCATAATATTATAGTACATCATTTAAGTCTTAGAGGCTGAACTCATGTATCTTATTCCACCAAACATAGCATTTATTGGGGCGCCCTTAGCTCAGTTGGTAGGGCGTCCCCCCCCATGGGCCTCGGCCAGCAGCGGACCCGGGTTCGATTCCAGCCCGCGGTCGTTCTCTGCATGTCACTCCCCTCTCTGCCCCATTTCAACTCTGTCTCTACACTATCAATTAAAAAAAAAAATAGTGATAGGAGTAATCAAAAGCTACGCATTGTTCTTTAAGTGTCTGGATACTAAGTGTGATATATTGAACGGATAAAACACTTTTTTTATATATATATTTGTAAGCAAACTTATTTCATCTTTTTCTCTCTCTTCATGTTGACCTGCAGAGGTGAGGGGTCGGCTCAGGTCGAACTGGGGTTATGAGAGGTCATCTGTGTGACAACGGTGGACCCACACACACACACACACACACACACACACACACACACACACACACACACACACATATATATCCACACACACTCACGCACACACATACACACACACACACACACTCACGCACACACATACACACACACACATCACACACTCTCACCGCTTCCCCAAGCTATCTGTTCATCTTTATGCCGTTTTCTAAATCAGATGGCTGTGTGTGTGTGTGTGTGTGTGTGTGTGTGTGTGTGTGTGTGTGTGTGTGTGTGTGTGTGTGTGTGTGTGTGTGTGTGTGTGTGTGTGTGTGTGTGATGTTCAGGTTTGATAGTGTGTTCTAGCAGACAAGGAAACGAGAACAGCTAAATATAGACACATCCAGTCGTAGGTGCAGACAGGTGAGGAAGTAACGCCTCATGTCTTTCCTAGTTTCTTTTCCTTATTTATGACCTCGTTACTACGGCAGCCATAACAAACCGCACGCTAATCTAACAGGGAAAATAAAGCAACAGTGCGTAACTTCTGTCGGTTACATTCAAGCCGTCGCCAAACGAGTTGACACAAAGTTGATTAAACCTATTATCAGCTCCACACAACTCTCTCTGTATTTCTCAGTATGGCAGCGTTTACAAACTGGTGCCCCCCCCCCCCTCCCACACCCCCCCTCTCTCTGACACTGGTGCAGAAGCTCAGAAAAATCCCCAAGAAGAAGAGCCCAAGAACTGTTTCAGCTGTTGATTCGTGCTTCCATAATATGTCTTTTCTTTCATACTAGTATAAATCAAAAGGTCCAAAATGTACATTTACGTTTATTTGACTAAACCTTGTCTGTTTGCGTCTGTATATTTTCTCCTACACGACCCATCCATTAAAACCCAATGTTGAGATAATGGCCGTCACAGATGGTGGCGTAGGAG
>CM049417.1:3967500-3980000 GCA_026929865.2 Hyperoplus lanceolatus | reverse complement strand
CTGCTGCTTCCCGGGGTTAGCCCCGCCCTAGATGATTGTGATTGGTTTAAACAAATACAAACAGTCTGACCTGTGTGTGTGTCCGTGTGTCTGTCCCCACCCGTATCAGACGGCTGTGAAACAGAGTGTCTTCCAGACCATAGTACTTGTGTGTATGTTTCCCTAGGTGTGTGTTTGTGTCTGTCTCCGAGTGTAACTACATTTTTCTGATCTGATTGTGTTATCTTATGCACATAGTGTGCAGTGCATACTTATTCACGTATTATATTTTAGTGTTTGAATAAGTGTGCTCCTGCTATGCAACAGATACCTTTTTATTAATACATAACATTAGCTTTTTCAACTAAGTCACGAATTAACTTCTTGCTCTCTCTCTTTCCCACTTTCCTTCTTATCTATGTCTCTCTCTCTCATCTCTCTTGTCGTGTGTGTGTGTGTGTGTGTGTGTGTGTGTGTGTGTGTGTGTGTGTGTGTGTGTGTGTGTGTGTGTGTGTGTGTGTGTGTTCCCGTGTCCCACTAAGCCGTGTAAAGCCACAGCTAAACACCTCAGCTGTTATAGGTCGATCCAGGGTCAGGGGAAATTGAAAATACGTTCGCTAGCAAAACTCACACACACACACACACACACACACACACACACACACACACACACAGAGACCATCTCCACTTGGGCAAACTGAGGCAAGCGTGTGTGTGTGTGTGTGTGTGTGTGTGTGTGTGTGTGTGTGTGTTTGGGTAAAGTGTTAAAAGCTTAAACGGACATTGCTGTGGTATGCAAAGATAAGACTTTTTCTTTTCCTCATACAAAAGAACACACACACACACACACACACACACACACACACACACACACACACACACACACACACACACACACACACACACACACACACACACACACACACACAGCAGCAGAAGCTAATGGGCCAAATCTTCCATCTCATCTGAAATGGAAACAAGTTTGACACATTATACACGAGGTCGCGGCCTTGGATGAGGTCTGCTAAAGCCGCGTGTGTGTGTGTGTGTGTGTGTGTGTGTGTGTGTGTGTGTGTGTGTGTGTGTGTGTGTGTGTGTTTGAGAACGTGGGTGTGTGTGGGTTGCTGTGTGTGTGTGCGTTGCTTTGTGAATTGGTCTGTGTGTTACTGAGTGTGTGTGTGTATGAGAGAGAGAGAGAGTGTGTGTGTGTGTGTGTGTGTGTGTGTGTGTGTGTGTGTGTGTGTGTGTGTGTGTGTTTATGAACGTGCAGGAGCTATTTGAATCAGAATCTTAAACCTCTGCTGAACTCGTTACCTCACCACAGTTTGTTCAATCAGAAGTTTGTGTGTGTGTGTGTGTGTGTGTGTGTGTGTGTGTGTGTGTGTGTGTGTGTGTGTGTGTGTGTGTGTGTGTGTGTGTGTGTGAGTGTGTGTGTGTGTGTGTGTGTGAGCCTGAACAGCTCCCATTGGATAGGAGTCTTGCGTAGCTTACTGCTAGGAATATCTGTTCGACTGCTCAAGATGTTAAGCCATGAATTGATGAACTTGCATTGAAGAAAATATGTCAGTTTTCTGTGGGCTGTAAATAGGCCAATCTATGAGGCTAAAGAGCATGCTACTATTGATGACTGATTGTGTCAAGTGTCTAAGGATGAATGCTAACATGATTTGCTTCCACCTTTTGCCTTAAGTTACAATTTAGCTAACTAGCTAGCTGCCCACCCTTTTCGTTTCCAATGGTGGCTGTCACTTCATTACCAATGTTAACCCATTGATGACTATGGCAATCTAGGATGCATGTCCTTAATGCCTGAGGGTTTTCTGAAAAAATTGTATGAATTGTCAAGTCTACCAAAACCTTAATATCTAAGCCTGTGTAGCACATATAAACATGAAATAAAATACATTTAAAAGTTAAGGTTAACAGGTTTTATTTAAACATGCTCCCGTAGCGCTTACAAACCAACACATATTTCTAAAAATCGTCAAAATTAGATGAATTAGAAAATTATTAAATATTGTTAATAAATAGATGCAATGTGTTGTGTGATTTTCGTCAGTAGTCTATAGTAGACCTTGATTCTGCGCACCAAACGCCACTAACTGTTCCGTCGCCGACATAGCCGGCGTATTTTTTTTTATTATTTTGTTTTATTTTTTTATTTTTTATTTTTTTGATTGACGTGATTTTCGGCAAACCACACAACTTTTGGGTGGTCACGTGGTCTTAAAAAAAATCAACAAAACCCACCTCATGTGTATTTGAACCAATGACAGTGCATTCTATGCTGGGAATGCCATGAAAATTAGATAAAGTAATAATGCTGCGCGATGCAGCATCAGGCAGGAGAGCCAATGTGGCATCACGCAGCAGCCGTCATCAATGGGTTAAGTGTTATCAATAGTTAACACTGGTGCTGAGTCATGAATCCTAAAAAAGAAATACCCTGAACATGTGATATGTTTTGAATTTGCAGAAAGTTTTGAAAAATCCAGGATGCCTGAGAGCCTTACTGCATTATATTCCATTATAGCTGTTTCTTTAGGAACCTGAATGCTGTCTTTTCATTCACAGACATTTTTTTATTTCCACTATAAAATGATGCATAAAAGGCACAGATAGATGAATACAAATCCATCAGAATGCAGGAAATTAAGGAGCGTCTCCATGTCCCCCACCTATAATGTTTCCCCCAAAATGTTGAAATGAAACCCAGCCTATCTGACCCAGTACGCAGGTTATATACAATATATTCATAGGTATGTTGTTTTTGCTGTTTGGATTGAAAAGAACGTGATGCCCTCAGTGTGATTATCATATCGTAGAGCGGCCCTTTGTGAAAATGAGTTTGACTCCTCTGATATGGGTAATGTAAGGTCTGTCTCACTGTATTCATTTTACTCTGATATAACTTGAATGGAACTTTAGATGTCTGGGGATAAGCAGCAGTCAGGTAGCCATTTAAAGCTATAATTACCTCCTATTCGGTTTATTTAGGTAAAGCATTATGAAAAAAAAAGTGTGTGTGCATTTGCCGTGCGCGCACTATCCTGGTCCCTCTTGGGCTAAGCCCCAGATGTTTCAGAAACCTAGAAACGCCCCTCCCAGTAACCATGAGGTCTCTGGTTCCTCCTCCCAGTAACCATGAGGTCTCTGGTTCCTCCTCCCAGTAACCATGAGGTCTCTGGTTCCTCCTCCCAGTAACCATGAGGTCTCTGGTTCCTCCCAGTAACCATGAGGTATCTGGTTCCTCCTCCCAGTAACCATGAGGTCTCTGGTTCCTCCTCCCAGTAACCATGAGGTCTCTGGTTCCTCCTCCCAGTAACCATGAGGTCTCTGGTTCCTCCTCCCAGTAACCATGAGGTCTCTGGTTCCTCCCAGTAATCATAAGGTCTCCGGTTCCTCCTCCCAGTAACCATGAGGTCTCTGGTTCCTCCTCCCAGTAACCATGAGGTCTCTGGTTCCTCCTACCAGTAACCATGAGGTCTCTGGTTCCTCCTCCCAGTAACCATGAGGTCTCTGGTTCCTCGTCCCAGTAACCATGAGGTCTCTGGTTCCTCCTCCCAGTAACCATGAGGTCTCTGGTTCCTCCCAGTAACCATGAGGTCTCTGGTTCCTCCTCCCAGTAACCATGAGGTCTCTGGTTGGATCCCCGGCACCGGACTAGAGGGTGTTAGTGGTAAAACTAGTGGTGGCTGCTATTACATCTACGCTGCCCACGATCTCTGTCCTTGAGCAAGATACTTAACCCCCAAACTGCTCCAGGGGGCGCTGTACTATGGCTGACCCTGTGCTCCGACCCCCTCTGGAGTGTGGGGACTTGAACTTATTTCGATGTACCCCCCCCCCCCCCCCCCCGCCCCCTCAGCTAATCTGTCACGTCAACCTGGACTTCCCCTGCTGTGCCGACGAAACAGATTTGCATCAGCAGCAATAATTTCCTGTGCCCGTAAACTCAAGATAACAGCTCAGGATGTTTTTGAGAAGTCACGATATACTTGTCAATCTGTTGATCTTAAATTCTCTGAAAAGGGCATAAGATGACTTGATAAGGATTATACCTCGTGCTTGAAAGTTTTCCATGACGTAGAGACCTACGGTTCTCAGAAGCTGCTGAAGAGCGTTGACAGGGAGCTGTTGGCGTCAGTGTTTGAGTGACAGTCACACTGAGACCTCGGAGCAGAATGGCTGCAGTAGCACACCTCGCTTTACTGCTGTTTGTTTTCATCAACAACGCCCACGGAGAAGAAGAGATCTTCATCCTAGAGAAAGGACGCTCTTACACCTTCACACCCTATTACGAGGTCCAGGTCAACTCCTCCTGCCTGATCTCCAGGTCTGTTGGAGAGGAAAAGCTTGTCCTGTGGAACTCCTCTGACTCCTCGGCCGAGAACTCCACACTACCGGACGGCTTGAAACAACGACTGACAGTTTACATCAGGGACAACGTTACTCATTACAGGATCCACAACCTGACCCATTCAGACTCAGGCCAGTACCAAGAGCAGTGCTGGACTGACGGCAATGTGACATTGGAGAGAAACACCAGTATTATTATTTGTAGTCGGATAGATGAGGGAAAAGATTTCCCACTGGGAGGTGGAGACACAGTGGACCTGCCATGTGAGGACGAGGCTGACGATCTGGAAATCCAGTGGCTCATGGCTGGTGGATACTATGGGTGGGAGAGATTATGGACGAGAGTTCTTAAGGACGGTACGACATTGTTGGCGGACATTGTTAAAGGAGGATTTCAAGTGGTGATAAAAGCAACAGGTCCTCGTCAGTCCAACATCACCACAGCAGTCACTGGGACGTTCACTTGTCTTGTGATGAACCAACAGCAGTGTGTCAGCAGTAGCCATGTAGGGGTATATCCACTACCAGAGGTAATCTACCGCTCAGTGGGAGAGACGGCCGTGTTGCAGTGCGATGGCTCCGGTGATGTCGAGCCCAGTTGGGAGAAGTTTAAATCTGACAAAGAAAATGAAGTTTTCCAAAACGAGTCACTGGTGTTTTCATCGTTAGCATTAAGTGACTCAGGTCGGTACAGGTGTCAAAGCTATTACAGTAGTAATTTTTTTGTACTGTTTGTGTGCCCCAAACTCGGCCCCCCTGATGTAGAGCTCTTCTCAGGAGGAGAAAATGTCACTTTCAGATGTATCGGAGATTTGAGTGAAGGTGAGGAATTCCATTGGTTCATGAAGTCGAAACAAACACAAGGCAGAGTCGTTTATCAAGGGGAGTTTGATCGGAACAGAATAGTTACCTCTAACGGGTCGGTTACTATTACTATCTTAAATGTCTCACTGGAGGACACAGGGGAGTATTGGTGTGTAGTTAGGGACTCAGACCTCCAGTGTGTGTCAACAACCAAAACTCTCCTGATGTACAGAGATCCGTTTGGGGTCTACTCCACCTTCTACACAGTGAGGTGCGTATTGCTCAGTGTTCTGCTGGGGGTTCAATGTGTTATTGTGCTGACTGTGATCTATAAGACCAAGTGAGTGGAGGCTTAAAGGGATAGGTCAGTACTGTTGAAGTGGGGTTGTATGAGGTACTATAATAGTTAGTGTGTTACCGTATGGAGATGGGGATCACAAGGTTATTTTAATACGTTTTGGGGAGACGTGGCTGTAGCAGAAGTCAGCCTTGTACTGTTGCAGAGGGGGCCAGAAGAAAAACTTTTTTTTTTGCCACGTATATAAAGGCTTACCTCAAAACTAAATATCCGTTCAATTGTTCTCTAAATTCAGGATTTTTTCACTGCTGATTTGCGGTTTGATACGCTGCATTTCACCGGCAAACAGACGTTTATTTTTGCTCTTTTTTTCAAGTGTAGTTCGGCCATGTATTACTGCGTCAACTTGTGCAGCTGTTTTTCCTCTGGCCCCCACTGCAACGGTACAATGCTGACTTCTGCTACAGCCACGTCTCCCCCAAACTCCTTATAGTGACTGATCACCATCTCCATAAGGTAAGAGAATAACTATGCATAAGTACAGCATACCACCACACTTCAAAAATACTGAACAATATCTTTAATATGAGATCAAATGTCATCTTACAAATGAGAGACAGACAGGCAGGCAGTGATGAAGGTTATTCTCACATCAAAAAATATTAACATTTTAGTTTTTTTTTTTCATATATTATTTTTGTCTTATTCCAGTTGTTTGATTTATATGTGCTGCCTCTCACTGCCTCCTTAAATTGTTTAGTCCTGGTCCGTACATGTAAACCACTTTCTTAAACTTTTTTATTAATATTATTATCACATTTTGGAAGTTATTATACTATTCTGGAAATGAACAAAACGTGAAAGTGGTTCTAGAGAGACGTACATCTCATAATGATTTAGTGTGAAGTCAAAGCAGGTTTAATTATTGTTGAAAAGTAATGCTGATGGAAACAGTTTTCCCCTTAGATTCTGTACAAGTTTTTTGGTGCTTAAATTTTCTTAAGATAATTTTTTGGCATTTTTTTTTATGCTTTTTATTAGACAGTTTGTAGAGACAGAGATGAAAATGGGGCAGAGAGGGGGGGGAATGACATGCAGAGAACGACCCGGGCTGGATTCTAACCCGTGGTCCGTGAGACAGACAGTCAGGCAGTGATGAAGGTTATTGTTATATATATAAAAAAAATATTAACATTTTATGCTTTTTTTTCATATATTATTGAGTATTTTAATCAATTTTATTTGTTTATGATTTCAGTTGCTTGATTTTTATGTGCCGTATTGTTTAGTCCTGGTTCAACCATGTAAACCACTGTTGTAACATTATTTAGAAAATAACGGTAAATAGTATTGCTACTGCTGACAAACATTACCAATACACCAAGCATGGTGCATTTCATGATTCTTCAATTCCCTTTTTTTTGCACATGGGGTGGGGCTGGTCTGTGGCGTGATTTTATATATTTTTTTAAATCTTGTTTCATTGTAATTTACAAAAAAACAGTGTATAGATGTCTTGCTTTCACATCTCATGATAATGTGATTTTTTTTCAACACATATATAATTGTTGTATCTAGCAGTGTTATTAACCTCAATATACGGTTATTGCTTATTTCTAAATGATGAATTGTCTCTCTTATATCTTTAAATAAAAGGCTTAAAATTAAAGACTAAACCTGGAGCAAAGTTTTCACTGTTTTGATTTATAATTTGTATTATTTTAAGCACCTTTAAACCTGCAGTGTGTAGAATTTTGGGTTTTATTTCCTAGCAGATTTGGTAGAAAGTAATTATAATATCCATAAGTACATTTAATTTAGTGCATAATAAAATAATATTACTGCATGACCTACATTAAGTTTTGTCATGTGATTGTATAAAATATATTGATTATGGTTTAATTTAAGATATAGTTTGTGTGTGTGTGTGTGTGTAGAGTGTGTGTGTGTGTGAGTGTGTGTGTGTGTGAGTGTGTGTGTGTGTGAGTGAGTGAGTGTGTGAGTGTGTGTGTGTGTGTGTGTGTGTGAGAGTGTGTGTGTGTGTGTGTGTGTGAGTGAGTGAGTGTGTTAATTCATAGGTTATCTTGGTTATCTCTAACCAATGCAGGCTTCATTGACCACAAGCACACTCACATATACGCTTTATCATGCATATTAAATGTGTGTGTGTGTGTGTGTGTGTGTGTGTGTGTGTGTGTGTGCGCTTAATCCAAGGTTTGCATTCTGAACCCAATAACTCACCTGCTATTTAGTATTGTACAAAAATATTTAGTGTGTCCCAACATGTGGTCAGAAACAGTAAGCTGAAAACCCAGATGTCTACTACAGCCAGTTGTGATTTTTCAAGTGGAAATCGGCAGGTTATTTGGGGGGCGATTCTGACCCACAACCCAGTGTGCAAGAGGCAAGTTCAAGGCGCAATGTTATGATGAAATAAATAAGTGAAAGTATGTCCCAAGTGTGTGCCTACTGCATGCTATAAACCTATAGGAATATCAAAAAATATATATAATGTAATGTACTTTTTGCTGTAATATGTAGAATAGTGAAAGGAAAGAGTTTGCGATTTGGAACGCAGGGATACATCTCCAAAAATGTGCATCAATCATGACAACATTTTGTAATGCGCAAATAATTTCGACATGATTAAGGTTTAACCGAACTACATTTCAATTATACAATGTTAACGCCAGCCAATCAGAAGAGAGTATTCATCCCAGACCATATTACATCATAACAGTACTATGAAAACAACAGGGTTAAAGGGACAGTTATTGCTTGGTGGATCAGGGTTATTTATAGACTCCGTCTCCTCTGAAGCAGCTACTAGTGAGAGAAACCTGCTCACACACCAAACAGTGAGCCGGTGCTTTTCCACGCACACGCACACACACACACACACGCACGCACGCAGACACACACACACACGCACATGCACGCACGCACACACGCACACACGCACGCACGCACGCACACACACACACACACACACACACACACACACACAGAGTTTTACAATAGCATTGGTCACTACTAACCCAATAGCCAGAGACCAAAGGTTAAGGTTGGAATGGCACATCGAAAGCTTTGACTTTTAAACTTCCTCTGCACCTCAACAGTCCCGTATGAGACCTGCAAACTGTGCTGGTTCTGCCCCTCAATCTCACACTTAAGTTAACCCTCAACCCTGACCCATAGATATGTATGTATGTGTGTGTCTGTCTGTATTTCTGTCTATGTGTGTGTGTGTGTGTGTGTGTCTGTCTGTATTTCTGTCTATGTGTGTGTGTGTGTGTGTGTGTCTGTATTACTCTGTCCCATAGATATGTATGTTGTGTGTGTGTCTGTCTAAATTGTCCCTCAAACCTGACCCATAGGTGTGTGTGTCTGTATTTCTGTCTATGTGTGTGTGTGTGTGTGTGTGTGTGTGTGTGTTAAATTGACCCTCAAACCTGACCCATAGATATTTGTAGTGTGTGTGTGTGTGTGTGTGTGCTTGTGTATGTGTCTGTGTGTGTGTGTGTGTGTGTTAAATCGACCCTCAAGCCTGACCCATAGATACTTGAGCTATTCAGGCAACCCACACCAAACCAAGAGGGTGTAATGATAGTCCAACCATTTTCAGCAGAGGAAAATTCCCGGAAAGGTCAAGTTTTTGTTAAATTCAACCTTGTATTTCAAATATTTCCCAATATTATTCTGACCCCAGCAACACCTACACACACACACACACACACACACACACACACACACACACACACACACACACACACACACACACATAGAGACACAAAAAAAGCGTAGGACGTTGTAAATGTCATTTTTTTAATGGTATTAAAAAGTATATATCTATCTATATACTGTATATAAATAAACCTTTCGGATGTGTCCTATAACCCCAAGGAGGTCGACCCATTAGACCAGGGGTGTCCAAACTTTTTTCACTGAGGGCCACATACAGAAAAATCTACGAAGGGCCGGGCCACTTTGCAAAAATAACACATTTATCAGGACATGTAGCTGCTTCACGGCAACACTTTCCTTGCACATTAAACAGACACATTTCCCCTCTTGTTAATATGCCAATGATACACCCAGTGTTTTCTGCCTTTGCGTCCAATGTCCAGCAGGGTGAAAATAGTATCCAGCCGAGGTCCCGACCCTCCTAGGGCGGTCCGGGGGTATCCCCCCCCCCCCGGGAGATTTTTTAAAGTTTTTAAAGTGAAATGCATGAATCTGGTGCACTTTGAGAGGGAAATGAAGAGGCTAAATCTGAAGAATTTTGCATGAAAAAAATGGAGACAGTGTGTCAGATGAACTAGAAGCTATTGGAGAAGGACACATAGATGTTCCATAATAATATTAATTTAAAATAAAATATTATGCAGGGTCCTCTGGGATGGGCTTGGTGCTCTTTTTCTTTTATGGGACATATTTCTCTGTAATATAATGAGTGCATTTAAATTATTTGAAAATTAAAAGCGCCATATTACATTATATTTTTTAAATCGGCCGCGGGCCAATACAAAGCGGGCCGCAGTTGGCCCGCGGGCCGTAGTTTGGACACCCCTGCATTAGACTAAACTACTGAACCATAAAATAGTTAAAAACTTGCTTCACCTCAACTACACACACACACACACACACACACACACACACACACACACACACACACACACACACACACACACACACACACACACACACACACACACACACACACACAGAGACTTATTGTTGTTACTTATGTTTCAAGGGCATATTCCTCTATCATTATGGTTTGTAGAACGCTGCCAGCCCCATATTACATCACCGCCTTCCGCATAATAACAGTTGAAAAATTCCTGCTCGGGAATTAGTGCTTTAATGCAAGATCCTACCGGTAGCACACATCCAATCCGTCAAAACCGTGGATGACATGTGGTGAGGAGTGTGTGTGTGTGTGTGTGTGTGTGTGTGTGTGTGTGTGTGTGTGTGTGTGTGTGTGTGTGTGTGTGTGTGTGTGTGTGTGTGTGTGTGTGTGTGTGTGTGTATGGATGACATGTGTGTGTATGGGTGGGGGATATGTGTGTGGGTGTGTGTGGTATATGTGTATATGTGTGTGTGTGTGTGTGTGTGTGTGTGTGTGTGTGTGTGTGTGTGTGTGTGTGTGTGTGTGTGTGTGGATGGCATGTGGTCAGCAGTTGGCAGGGAGGTTGACTGTAAAACAATGTTTAACTGACTAGGCAAAAGACAAACTCTTTCTCTGTGTTAACCCTCTTGTACATTGGTGTCCATGTTTTTTTTAAGATTACTGATGTGAGATGCCATGCCACAACTAATGACAATTTACCTCCAGAATATACATATTTTTAGCTAGTTAGATCAAATTTCAACTTCCGCTGTGTGTGTGTGTTTCTGTCTGTCTGTCTGTCTGTCTGTGTGTGTGTGTGTGTGTCTGTCTGCCTGCCTGCCTGTCTGTCCGTGTGTGTGACTGTGTGTGTTTGTCCGTGTGTGTGCATGTGTGTGTGTGTGTGTGTGTGTTGTCTATGATTTAAGTAACTTTTCTCTTAGGACGCTTGTTATAGAATACAGGTTCCTGTGTGTGTGTGTGAATGTGCTGATTGTACCATAACAAGGCTGTTTGTGTCTGGGGGATTTACATACGTTACATACTGTCTTTACCGAGCAGTAATCCATGGCTACACACACACACACACACACACACACACACACACACACATTACATACTGTCTTTACCGAGCAGTAATCCATACACACACTCACACTCACACACACACACACACACACACACACACACACACACACACACACACACACACATTACATACTGTCTTTACCGAGCAGTAATCCATACACACACTCACACACACACACACACACACACACACACACACACACACACACACACACACACACACACACACACACATTACATACTGTCTTTACCGAGCAGTAATCCATACACACACTCACACACACACACACACACACACACACACACACACACACACACACACACACACACACACACACACACACACACACACACACACACACACACACATTACATGCTGTCTTTACCGAGCAGTAATCCATGACTCACTCCCATGTGTGAAGTGTGTGCATCTTATTATGTTAGGTATATATTTTGTAGTTTCTGCATGTATGTTGAGTTGTGTATTTAGACAAAAAAACTAAACCTCTCCTACATTAACAATAATGGGCGACTGTGGCTCAGTTGGTAGAGCGGGTCGGCTGATGATCAAAGGGTTGGAGGTTCGATCCCCGCCCTGCCACCTGTGTCATGGTTGTTGTGTCCTTGGGCAAGACACTTCACCCACCTTGCCTCGTGTGAATGTCGATAGTTAGACTGCTGCTATCGGTGTGTGAATGTGTGTGTGAATGGTAACGTGGGAAAGGAAAACAGGTCTCCCTTGAAAAAGAGTCTTCGGTCTCAATGGGATTTACCTGTATAAATAAAGGTTAAAAAAACAACAAAAAAAACTTTAACGAGCATACAGTCCCTTCTGTTGACTCTTTCTCTACTTTAAGATCCTTCCTGTCCTCCCGTCTCTCTGGCCGGGTGCCATGTGTTTCTACTCCGCTAGGCGGCAGCATTGAGCCGCTTTCAAGGAGCGAGGGAGAGACGGTGGAAAGGAGGGATGGAGAGAGAGAGAGAGAGAGAGTTATTTACGGGCAGAAAACCCTCTTTATTCCGTGATGAACAAGGGAATAAAGGAGGGAGAGAAAGAGAGATGGGGGGATGGAGGAGTGAAGCGGGCAAAGTGTGTCAAAAGAGGAGAGAAATGTATCTAATAATCCTGACACATCTGCAAAGACATATGAACTACGACCGTTTGCAGGTGTGTGTGTGTCTGTCTGTCTGTCTGTGTGTGTGCGTGTCTGTTTGTCTGTCTGTGTGCCTCTATGATAAAGGCCAGTCGAGAGAGAGAGAGAGAGAGAGGGTCTGATTGATCTGATTTTTTTTTTGTAGACTGTAGGAGGGAAAGGCTGAAGGTTTATGGTTTAAGGTTATAGGACATGTGTGTATGTCATT
>CM049417.1:3910000-3920000 GCA_026929865.2 Hyperoplus lanceolatus | reverse complement strand
AACTGCTCCAGGGGCGCTGTACTATGGCTGACCCTGCGCTCTGACCCCCTCGGGAGTGTGGTAACTTGAGAGGGGAGATGAGAGAAAGATGAATTTCCTCGTGTAAAAATTGACTGATAAGTAATAAGTGTGGTAACTTGAGAGGGCGAAAATCCCCAAAAAACTAATTTCGATACACTTCGTATAAATTGACAAATAAATCCATAAACGTAACCTAAAACCTCTCTATTCTATCCACTATCCCCAGGAATCTGTTAACCCTATATTTTACTAGGGTGATGTCACGCTAGTAAAATGTAGGGCTAGACAGTGAGACCATAAAACACTCTTTCTGCCTTTTCTCAGGCTAGGATGAACCAATTTCAAAGATCTTCTTGCACATTTATACTACATAGGATCTCAGAGTTCAATACACCGTCAAATTCCCACCGATGAAGTAGTTCTTTAAGCCTAAACTTCTCTATTCTATCCACTATCCCACAGGAATCCACCATCGAGTTGATTTTCGCCGCCTTCGCCACCACTGCCAGTGCGAGCACCAGCCTCATCATGCAGCTGCTGCGCCACCCCGCGGTGCTGGAGCGCCTGCGGGAGGAGCTGAGATCCCGGGGGCTGCTGCAGAACGGATGCCTCTGCCCCGAGTCGGAGCTGCGCCTGGACACCATCGTGAGCCTCAAGTACCTCGACTGTGTCATCAAGGAGGTGCTCAGACTCTTCACACCGGTATCGGGCGCCTACCGCACCGCCATGCAGACCTTCGAACTGGACGTGAGTAGCCGAGTTATTTTAAATATTACTTTTTGGTATTTCCAACCTTTACTTGATAGTACAGTGTTGCAATTGGTGAAATAACTGGGGGAGGGAGGGTACGGGTGCTCCGGTGGTGTAGTGGATAGAGCGTGTACCATATTGGCTCCGGCCTTCGTTGCAGTGGTCGCGGGTTCAAATCCAATCCGTGGAGCTTCACTGCAGGTCATCCCCCCTCTCTCTCTCTCTCTCTCTCTCTTTCTCTCTCTCTGTCTCCCCATTTCAACTCTGTACTGTCTAAAGCTTGAAAATGCAAAAAAAAAAATATTTAAACAAAAAAAAAGAAACCTACTCAATGGCTTAACCTCTCTGTCCTTATGTCTCTGTGGCCTGAGTTGCCCAGTTATTTATTACTACAGTTATAGTCAACTCTTATTCAATCAAAGTTAAATGTCTTTACGCTGTACTATCAAATAAAGCTTGGAAAATGCAAAAATAAAAAAAAAAGGAAACCTTCTCCAATGGCTTAATTCCCTTTGTCCTCTTTCTGTCTCCAGGGAGTGCAGATTCCGAAGGGCTGGAGTGTGATGTACAGCATCCGGGACACGCACGACACCTCGGCTGTCTTCAAGGACGTGGACGCCTTCGACCCGGACCGTTTCAGCCAGGAGCGCGGCGAAGACAAAGAAGGGCGCTTCCACTACCTGCCCTTCGGCGGCGGAGTGCGGTCCTGTCTCGGAAAGCAACTGGCCACTCTCTTCCTTCGTATCCTGGCCATCGAGCTAGCTAGCACCAGCCGCTTCGAGCTAGCCACCCGGAATTTCCCCCGCGTCATAACGGTACCGGTCGTCCACCCCGTCGACGGGCTCAAAGTGAAATTCTACGGATTGGATTCGAACCAGAACGAAATCATGGCCAAGACGGACGAGTTGCTCGGAGCGACTGTTTGAAAGAGTTGATGATGAGGAGTTCAAGGGGGGGTTGGTTAAAATGGGCGGAGGGTTTGCTGAAAGAGCGAGCGAGTGATTTTTTTTTTTTTAAGATTTTTTTTTTCGGATTGAAGAAAAAGGAAAGAAAGAATTTCAGAGTTATTTTTTCTTCTCCAGAAAAAGGAGGGTTTCCTTTTTCAGACTCAAAGAAAAAGCAGAAGGTCTTCGTTCAAATTCGTCCATCTTTGTTTCAACTGATGATGGATGATCGGGACTTTCTTTTTGAGAAAAAGGAAGAAGCTGCCAAAAAAAAAAGTTATTAATTATGCTTCTATTATGTGTATTTTTTTAAAAGAAGAAATATACAAACGAAATGTATGTACAAAAAAAAAAAAAAAAAAAGCTATGTAATATAATTTGAAAGAGATTGGGGGGGGGGGGGGGGGGGTGCACAACGGGAAAGAACGAGAAGTATGGTGGTACTTTTTTTGTGGAAATGAAGTCGAAAATTTTAGAAAAAGTAAAAAGTAAAGACGGTTGGGGTAAGGAAGGGCGAGATGCATGAAACAGGGTATATAGGATGGAAGAATTATGATATTTTTAGCATTTGTTGGTGCTTGTGCTTTATCAAAGTTAAATCAAGCGAACCATTCCAATTGTTTAGCAGGGTAAAAAGAGATGGATATAACCTTAATTTTCCCGGTCCAAAATGTGTCATTCTTGAGCAAGAATTCTTCGCGTTGCCACCCCAAATAATCCAACTAATGTGTTATGCTTATTGGTGGTGGTGGCCCTTGTGTTGGCCATTGAAGATTAAAAATGGTTTACGAGGTAACAGATGCATTCAACGGGATCATAGCACATTGGGTAGCATGGTTTTGGCCATCAAGTGTATTATGATGCAGTAGTTACTTTCTTGAATTTGTACATTTATTTGGTGTCAAGTATCATTTTGGCCATTGGAGATAAATGCCTTTTGGGAAATTAGGGATGTGCTTTGTCCGCCCAACGGAGCCTTAAAGGTGCAGTGTGTAATATGACATCATCAAGAAAGTTCTAGAAAGTTCTAGAATGCAACGCTCCCTGGGTAACCCCAACCCTTTCGAATAATAACAGAAGCTACAGTGGCCTTCAAGGACAAGAACAATTCTAAATTTTAAACAATGCACCCGATGACATTCCAACTATGACACTTTCAAGATGGCGGCACTAGGCCTTGGTCCAAAATATGCAGAAATATGGACATATAAGAGACCCTTTCTAAGGGAAAAAATAATAATTAAAAAAAAAAATCAGCTATTATGCACTAAATTAAATGTACTTATGGATATTATAATTACTTTCTACAAAATCTGCTAGAAAATAAAACCCAAAATTCTACACCCTGCAGGTTTAAAGGCAGCAAGGTTAGTGTCAGTGTTAGGGTTAGCTGCCTCCAAGGCTCAATTGGGAGGACAAAACACCATTCAGTTAGTTCTTATGGGGGAAAATATACTGGCTGCGTAACTCGTGCAACATTTTGAGTTGATGTATTTGGGCAATTCTTGAAATTTCTTATGACCCTCCATTCTTGCTGTTTCATCACTAAGTTGCCTCTAAACTTTAAGGATTAACGTCATGGATCGTGAAGTTTAACAGTGCCTTGGCCAGTGGAATAAGCTTCAGAACTCAATGAGAGATAGTCAGACACAATAGAGGGACTTTTATGGGTAGGAAACTGCAGAGCTTTTGTTCAAATGACGAAATAAAATAGCTTTCCAAGGTACTTCTTGATGAGGTAAATCCTTGATAGAAGGTTAACACCATAGCTAAGGCTTTTGGAGTTCCTAATTCCAAACTCTCAACTCTCACATTGATAGAGATGGATTACAAAACTGCAACTATAAGACAAAGAAAAACTATTCAAGGTGTTCAGCTCTGGAAAACATTAAGAGACCAGTCTGGATTTTTCTTCAATCTTCATCTCTACATTACTTAATGAAAATGCTCTAAATGACAATATTCTTATTGGGAATTTGGTAGAAATGTTGTCAGTAGTTTATATTATAAAACCAAAATGTTCATTCTACTCAAAACATATGCCTATAAATAGTAAAATGAGAGACACTTAACATTTGGAGTGGTTTCTTGATTTTTTCCAGAGCTGCAGAGGCCTCCTACTTGGTCGTACTATCTTCAACATTGCTTAACAATCTTCTGCAGCAACTGCTACCCGCGGGTTGCCCACTATCATTGACTCAAAATGTTGCTCATACATACATAAAGACAGACAGACAGACAGACAGACAAACAGACAGACAGACAGACAGACAGACAGACAGACATACTTACATACATATATATATATATATATATATATATATATATATATATATATATATATATATATATATATATATATATATATATATATATATATATATATATATATATATATAAAGCATATCCCAGTAACGTTGGTGGTGTGTGATCTCAGGTGCAGAGTAGACATTGTGTTGACTCACTAACAAGCCTGTGCGCCTGTGCTTTTCTATATTTAACTCTTGACTTGTTGTAGTTTCAGACCTGGGCCGATTACTTTTTAGGAAAGTTTTCAATAATTTCGCTTTCTGTCCAAATTAACAAATAAATAAATAAGGGGTTTCCAGTTGGCCTTGGATTCATAAGGGGCCAAGGAAGCACATTCAGTTGTAGTCCAGCAGATGTGTGAATGCATTGTGTTTTTGATGATACAAACGTGAACTTTGGCACACTATTAGAGCATGCCCTGAGGAAGATTTTTGGCTAAAGGGCCAATTGCCAATTTTTACTATGGCACCAGTCGCGGGCCGGCCATTCATTTATTGCACCTATCTGCTGGACTATTTTAGCAACAAGCAAATTCAACCAACAGGGAATTCCCAATTGGCATCAGGCAGGATAAAAGTAAACGGTCCAGGTCTGTCCGAACATGTGCTTTTATATTATGAACTACACTTTCAAGTTGCATTGAGATTGTGCTCTCAGTTGTTGACTTTATACATTAAAGAAGTTGCTCTCTCCTGAATGGGCGCAACTTTCTGAGGAGGGAAGACAGAGGGATAATGTTGGAGATACTGGAGCAGATATGTGCCACAATCTTCTCAATTTGTGATACAGGCGTGAACATTGGCATGAGTCAAGAAAAATTGACCGAGCCAAAAGAAAAATAAATAAAAAAATGTTTGAACAAAAAAACATGACATTTCCCAATTCCCAATTTCAAACGTCTCAATGTCACAATTTTCTTGTGAAGTGTTCCCATGGAGACTCACGTTCATGCCAAATTTTCCCGCTTGTATCATCAACTGAAAGATTCTGACGAAAATAAGCCCTTAGCCGCTCCACCAGAGAAGACCCACGTACATGCTGCTTGAGTGTTGCTTTGACATTCTGTGTTTGTGTTTATTTGTGTGCGGTGTTGTTTTTTGTTTCGTTTTCGCGCCTCCTTGCCGGGGCAGCCATTTTGAATTATTGCGGAGAAGAAGGTGACATTCTGGTCTTTTGTGCTGCTCCTCCGATCAACGCTGAGAATGCAAAAAACAAAAAAGAATTATTTGGGGGTTTTAAGCAACTTTATTAGCCATGAGAGATGTTCTGATCTTCTGGGGTGATTGCATTTCACAATGAGGACTCTCACAGCTTTGTGTGTGCTCCATACTCGGAGAGGAAGATTTTTTTCTTTTTTTCTTCTCCAATATATATGAAAAAAAAAACTTCTGCTACGGAAAACTCTGGGACATGTTAGCGGAACTCTTTCTAGGACATTCTAGAATCCTTCCATCGAAAAGAGTTCTAAATTCCAAACTTTGAAGCTTTTTTTTTTGAGAGAGAGCGAGAAGAACCAATGAGGATTGAGGGGAGGGGCAAGGGTGATGCTCCTATTGGATGACCCGGTTGTCCAATCGCGTGCCAGATGGATTGTGCCTGTGCTAGATACATTGTACACTTCTTTCTACCAACCACACCACTGATTTCTTCATGATAAAAATTATATATATATATATAAAAATAGAGGTTTTTTTGCTGCTTTTCTTCTTGTGTACATTTTCTAATTGAGAGTTCTAGAATGCAATAGGTTGTATCGAGTGAGATTTGCTATTTCTTTCCTTTTTTTATAAATATATATAAATATATATATATATATAATTTAGCTGAATAAAATATTTGCATTTTGTGAAAGCAAAAAGAGCATTTTACAGGTTATAGTGTATATTAATGTGTACAATATTCCTTTCTTTTTTAGCAAGCCATGGGGAAAATCAGCTATTTACGGTCTACTAATAACCTAATATTAATTAATGTTATTGTATGATTAATATTGTCGTTATAAGATATTTGAAAATGCTATTTTTTATTTTTATTCTATTAAAGATTTAGAGTTCTCTTTAGCGTCAATGAGAAGGTTTTTTTGTTGGTAAATATCGGATGTATTTAGAATGTGTATTTTCAGTTATATTGTAAACAGTGTTCAAAATGTTAATATTGTTGATTTGTTTACTGTAATAATTATTATTGTGTTTTTGTTATTCAGACCTATTATCACTGCATTTTATTTTATATTAATTATGGAAAAAAACAGAAAGCACTTGCGAGGTATGTCTATTTTTTAAGTGCCATGCGACTACACTTCTCCCTCCCCCCGACCCCCTCCCCCTTTCCTCTCAATCCGAACTGTTTGTCTTTCTGTACATAATATTTGTAATTTCTTTTTACAGGAAAAATATGTTCATTTAGTTTAAAAATATGAAAGTCTTGGTTCTACATTCTTCCTTTTCCCTTTTTTTTTTGTTACCGTGACTGTTAAATGTACTCCTGTAATAAACTATAAAGAAAAAAGATATCTGACTCGTGAATTGTGTACATCTGCTTTGGTTCACCAAAGGATTTGATTCTAGGAGGAAGAGAAATGATTTTTGAAAAGCCCCCCCCCCTCTCAAAACTGATTTTCCTTCATCCGAGAATCAAATCCTTTGGTGGGTATATTTGCACGACTGATGTTAATAAGTGGCGTAAGTTTCATGAGCGTCAGACTTTCCTTGTGGGAGATAGTAACCCTAGCTCAACCCTAATCCTACGTCTTGATTGAAAAAACAACAACAACAACAACAACAACAACAACAGTGTAACCTATGTCGTTTTGAAAAAAATCCTTTGGTGGGTATATTTGCTAGCCTGGCTCCACCCGCCTACTTACTTCCGGCCAAATTTAATTTTCCCTTCAGTAGTCAGTCTGTGGATGGGGCGTATTAGTGGGATTCTGCTCAGGCAGATTTCTGCCTGTCCAATCAGCGAACAGAGCGAGTGGCTGAGAACGATGACGTCGAAGTCGCGCTCCAGTTTCTGTTGAATGCTGCGTTCCTTTATACTCGGAAAAAGGAGATTTCCGACTTGGTAGTTCCGAGTTCCGACCTGTCTGCGTTCCAGTGCATCTGCTCGCGAAAGTATGGACGCCTACAACCTTTCTCATCCAAATAACTAAACGTTAGGCTCTAACAAGTTACTGTTGCCAGGCACCGGTAGATCCATAGACTACAATATGTAGTGAAGTCGGAAATTTCCGAGTTCCCCGTGTAACTGGAACACACCGCCAGAAGCCGGCTCATGACACACGTGACGACCAAACGTGATGCGATTGGTTGGCTAATCCAGAGTGGCACTGGGCAGATCCAATAGTTTTAAACTTCAACAGACACCCACCTCCAAGTGAGTTAACGTTTGCCAATTACAGCACTTCCAGACCTTCTGTACAAATGAAATGAAGTACGATGGTCTGGTAGCACCAGACTATATATTTGCACGACTTTGCACGACTAAAATGAATGGAATTCAATGTAAATCGCCCCAAAATTAACTTGTTTGTTGTGATAACCACCCTCTCTCAAAATTGATTTCTCTTCATTTTAGAATCAAATCCTTTGGTGGGAATATTTGCATGACTGATGTTAATAATTGGAGTAAGATTCATGAGTGTCAGACTTTCCTTGTGGGAGATACAGGACCAAACATACAATGGCTTGTCGTTTTGATTGATAAAAAAAAAAAAAAAAAAAAAAAAAAAAAAACGACAGTCTTACCTATGTCGGTGCATTTTTTTACGATTTTTTGTGATTTTTAGTTTTTTAACTGTTGTGTGTGCATTCTCTTAAAGGAATACTTCACCCATACGGAACCGGCGTTCTATCATTATAAAATAACTATTATAATATAATGAATGAGGTTTTTCTTCCCTCAGTCTTCCCTCAGTCTTCCCTTGGCCCAGCTGTCCTGTTAATCCTAACCCTTACTGTGATGTCACAAGAAGGAAACTGTAGGGTTAAACAGTGAGACCATAAAACACTCTTTCTGGCTTTTCTCAGGCTAGGATGATCCGATACATTTTTTTTTTTTTTTGCACATTTATACTAAATAGGATCTCCGAGTTCAATACACCTTCATATTCCAACCGGTGAAGTAGGCCTTTAGAGGAACACCAACAATGGTTTATCTGAATAAAATTGGACCATTTTAGAGGTTTATTGTGATGTGACTTGTTAGCCTAATTATTAAACAAGTTATAGGATGGTGATCGCAAAAAAAAAAAAATATATTCTTAAGGTTTGGAATAAGGAGAAAGCCGCCTGCTTTGATATGTGGCTCATGGAGTTCTTTAATACTCTATACATGGAGTTCTTTAATACTCTATACATGGAGTTCTTTAATACTCTGTACATGGAGTTCTTTAATACTCTGTACATGGAGTTCTTTAATACTCTTTAATACTCTATACATGGAGTTCTTTAATACTCTTTAATACTCTATACATGGAGTTCTTTAATACTCTATACATGGAGTTCTTTAATACTCTATACATGGAGTTCTTTAATACTCTTTAATACTCTATACATGGAGTTCTTTAATACTCTATACTTGGAGTTCTTTAATACTCTATACATGGAGTTCTTTAATACTCTATACATGGAGTTCTTTAATACTCTATACATGGAGTTCTTTAATACTCTATACATGGAGTTCTTTAATACTCTGTACATGGAGTTCTTTAATACTCTATACATGGAGTTCTTTAATACTCTATACATGGAGTTCTTTAATACTCTATACATGGAGTTCTTTAATGGAGTTCTTTAATACTCTATACATGGAGTTCTTTAATACTCTATACATGGAGTTCTTTAATACTCTATACATGGAGTTCTTTAATACTCTATACATGGAGTTCTTTAATACTCTATACATGGAGTTCTTTAATACTCTGTACATGGAGTTCTTTAATACTCTGTACATGGAGTTCTTTAATACTCTGTACATGGAGTTCTTTAATACTCAGCACTGAAGTGACCTACATAACACCTTATTGACTTTTTGACTTATTATTTTGTCCTTAAAGGTGCAGTGTGTAATATGACATCATCAAGAAAGTTCTACAAAGTTCTAGAATGCAACGCTCCCTGGGTAACCCCAACCCTTTAGAATAATAACAGAAGCTACAGTGGCCTTCAAGGACAAGAACAATTCTACATTATAAACAATGCACCTGATGACATTCCAAACAACATGGATGCCTCCATAACACTTGCCCGCTCAATGTACAAAATGTAACATTAATATTTGTAATTCTCCGCTCAGGAGGATAATTCAGATTATTGGCAGAGGTGATTTTACACCAATGAGGACATATTTATGAATGAGGATATTGATTTTAGCTGATACATTACTTAAAATGTTACACAGTGTCCCTTTAACATTTGACTTTAGTTTAAACAATGTCCTTAGAAACCTGTAAAGTAGAGTAAGCCAAGTTGGTTGTTTGTTATGTTTTGTTTTTGTGTTCACTTTTTCAGTGTGTGTGTGTGTGTGTGTTTCTATGTGTGTGTTTATGTGTGTGTTTCTATGTGTGTGTGTGTGTGTGTGTGTGTGTGTTTCTATGTGTGTGTGTGTGTGTGTGTTTCTGTGTGTGTGTGTTTCTATGTGTGTGTGTGTTTCTATGTGTGTGTGTGTGTGTGTGTGTGTGTTTACGTGTGTGTTCTCAAATCATGTCTTTGAAGTGTGCGTAGATTTTTTTTTTCAATCCCATCTGTGCTCATTGTTATAGACTTTATAACAGCACTGAAAGTGACCTACATAACACCTTATTGACTTTTTGACTTATTATTTTGTCCTTAAAGGTGCAGTGTGTAATATGACATCATCAAGAAAGTTCCAGAAAGTTCTAAAGTATGCCACGCTTTTCCTGGGTAATAACCCCAACCCTTCAGAATAATAACATAAGCTACAGTGGCCTTTCTCAAGGACAAGAACAATTCTAC
>CM049417.1:3885000-3887500 GCA_026929865.2 Hyperoplus lanceolatus | reverse complement strand
ATTTCTGAAACAGTCTCATTTTTCCTCTGATGATCATAAATGACATGTAACAGCAAACGAGACCATCATGATATTTCAATTTGTGTTAATTCTAGCGCCCCCCTTTGGATTAAAGCGGTAGTGTTTTTACTACGCCAGCTGTTGTTCCTGGGTGAGCGTATACCCATGACAAAGGCATTAAGAAAAACTATTTAAAAATATCATTCTTTGCACTGATGGTCTCGTTTGCTGTTACATGTAATTTATGATCATCAGAGGAAAAAATTAGACTGTTTCAGAAATATTTAAAAGTTCCTCGTAGCGACTTTAATACATTATTGTATTATATAGTACAATCCCGGGAAACGCTCACTCGCTATATAATTTATTCCATGCCCCTGTAAAGCACTTTGAATGGCCTTGTGTCTGGATTGTGCATCTATAGACATAAACTTGCCCCGGGTTCGATTCCAGCCCGCGGTCGTTCTCTGCATGTCACTCCCCTCTCTGCCCCATTTCAACTCTGTCTCTACACTATCAATAAAGCATAAAAATGCCCCAAAAAATATCTTACAAAATGAATAAAAATAGTAAACTTGCCTTGCTTTGCCTTGTCTTACAATCCTGAGACACAAAGCACCGAGGGAAGTGAATAGAAATGGGTTTAATGAGCCTTTTCTTGGAAAGCGAATTCACTTCCATCCACAACATTTCCAGGATTTCAAAAAACCTCCAAAGGAGAAAAACTACTTCTTAAAACGAAAAATAAAACCTCCTTGTCGACACTGAAGTATTTTCTCCTTCTGATTTATAGAGAAAAGTGTTTTTCGAAGACGAGACGAGCGAGAACAAGAGACGACAAGAGAGTTGACTTAATCACAAGGCAAAACAAAAACATCTTGAAAGACGTTAATATAAAAAACGGTCGCAGTGCGTTCCTAAACAAACAGCACGCTTTGAGACACACACACACACACACACACACACACACACACACACACACACACACACACACACACAAAGAGAGTCACACACACACACACACACACACACACACACAAAGAGAGTCATATACACACTCACACACACAAGAGTCACACTCACACACACACAAACACGCACACAAAGAGTCATACACACATTCACACGCACGCACACACACACATACACACACACACACACACACACACACACACACACACACACACACACACACACACACACACACACACACACACACACACACACACACACACACACACACACACACACACACACACACACACACACACACACACACACACACACACACACACACACACGCACACACAGGGTTTAAAGAACACGGAACCAACACGCTTGACGTCTTTCGCTCTGAGCTCTGTGGATGGAAATGGAGAAGACATTAAACCGTTGATATGGACAGAGAAATACATTTGTGGTCGTTTCAATGATCGACCCAGCAAATGCTGCGCTGCTCCACAGATCAAACTGTGTGTGCGTGTGTGTGTGTGTGTGTGTGTGTGTGTGTGTGTGTGTGTGTGTGTGTGTGTGTACCTCTAGTCATCAGACGGATCAAACTGTGGCTTTGGAAAGGTCTTGAAAGGTCTGTAAAGTACGTCTGCTACAAGCTCCCTCAACTGTAAAACCAACCGTTTATTTCTGCTTTCATGTATGGATGAAAGAAAGCAACGTTTAGCCAATATGTCGTCTCCATTACAGAGGGGAGGCTTTTTTTCCATTCTAAATTGGGTCAGGGCTTTTAATTTGAAAATAAGTTCATGAGGCCGAGCGGCTTGTGTTAAGCAGGTGAAACAGTGAGAAGTATAGCAAACAGGTAACATAGGCTATGTAGGAAAAGCCCTACTAACGTACTACTCATACTAAAAGCCCTACTAACATCCTACTCATACTAAAAGCCCTACTAACACCCTACTCATACTAAAAGCCCTACTAACGTCCAACTCATACTAAAAGCCCTACTAACGTCCTACTCATACTGACGTCCTTACCTAATTTTGACATCAATTTGAGTATGTTGTGGTCGTGTATGCGAGTTTGTGTAGGCGAGAAAATGCCCGGATGAGTACTAACTTCTGGGAAGATTTTGTTTATGGGATCGATAGGTTACTTTTCATACTCAACCGCCCCACAATGCATTGCGTCTTTTCCAATTACACTGAAGGTTTATCGTTCTTATTCTTATTAAGAGTAAACGGTCCGACGAACCTCGCACACACAATTAATCGTTTCAGGTTACTGGTTATGTGTATATGAAAGCAGGCAACTTTTGCCAGCCTCTGTAGTTTCCATTTTTTCCAAGCTTTTATTTTGAAAAGTCTAGCAAAAAAGGGGAACGTAGATATATTTATTCTTGGTTGAAATTGTACAGAGAACAGGTACACACACACACACACACACACACACACACACACACACACACACACACACACACACACACACACACACACACACACACACACACACACACACACACACACACACACACACACACACACAC
>CM049417.1:3857500-3860000 GCA_026929865.2 Hyperoplus lanceolatus | reverse complement strand
GTCTCGTTTGCTGTTACATGTCATTCATGATCATCAGAGGAAAAATGAGACTGTTTCAGAAATATTTAAAAAGTTCCTCATAGCGACTTTTAAATTCATCAAAAAAAATTACTGTTTTTGTCTTCCATATAAAATAGAATTCCCAGATAATAACGTAGAGAAAGACATGAAAAATGAAGGGGGAAGAGAGAGAGAGAGGAGAGGAAAGAGAGGGGGCACACACACACACACACACACACACACACACACACACACACACACACACACACACACACACACACACAGAGAGAGTCTGGTTGGAGTGAAAGGGGAAACGGTAAATGCAGTGTAACATTTATAGCTCAGCACTTTTCAGGGTCACTCTCTTCACTGACCCCCAACACACACACAGACTCCCTCACTCGCTCTGTCTGTGTGATACACACACACACACACACACACACACACACACACACACACACACACACACACACACACACACACACACACACACACACACACACACACACACACACACACACACACACACACACAGAACCTCCCTCACTCGCTCTATCTGTATTTCTCTCTCCGCTTCCTTCCTGTCCGTATGATATATATACACACACTCAGTGCACAACAACACACACACACACACACACACACACACACACACACACACACACACACACACACACACACACACACACACACACACACACACACACACACACACAGTGATATATTTGACACAAAGTCGCCCATATATTTTTAAATGGAAAAATCTCCCTCTGTTGATCTTTACTTTTACAACGGGCCAGCCTGGGTGGCTCCGGAATGTGTGTGTTGTGTGTGTGTGTGTGTGTGTGTGTGTGTGTGTGAGATAGAGAGAGTGAGTCTGTGTGTGTGTGTGTGTGTGTGTGTGTGTGTGTGTGTGTGATACATTGTGTATTGTGGACTTAATTACATCTGCTAAGAATCACAATATAGGGACTGGATTACCAACTGGGGACCCAACAACTTTAACCATTTACTTAAAGGTGCAGTGTGTAATATGACATCATCAAAAAAGTTCTACAAAGTTCTAGAATGCAACGCTCCCTGGGTAACCCCAACCCTTTCGAATAATAACAGAAGCTACAGTGGCCTTCAAGGACAAGAACAATTCTAAAGTTTAAACAATGCACCTGATGACATTCCAACTATGACACTTTCAAGATGGCGGCACAAAGCCTTGGTCCAAAACACGCAGAAATATGGACATATATGAGACCCGTTCTAAGGGAAAAATAAATAATTCAAAACATTTTTTTCAGCTATTATGCACTAAATTAAATGTACTTATGGATATTATAATTACTTTCTACAAAATCTGCTAGGAAATAAAACACAAAATTCTACACACTGCAGGTTTAAAGGGTGTAGACTTGGATTTAGGAATAGTGTAGGGGGTCTATTATAAGAAAAACTATCATACATCAGGTCGGCAATTGACGTTCTGACATGGCCCCGCTGCCTTAGGGGGAAAACAAACCGAACGTGCCATTCAAATCAAATCAAATCAAATCAGTTTTATTTGTATAGCCCAAAGTCACAAATACATTTGTCTCAGTGGGCTTTACAGTCCATACAATATGATACAATATGACACCCTGCCCTTACACCCTTAGCTCGGCTGAGAAAAAACTCCCAGTAAAAACCCTTTACCGGGATTACATTTTTTTTTGAAGAAATCTCAGGGAGAGTCGACAGAGTAAGGGATCCCTCTCCCAGGACGGACATGCTGCAATAGATGTCATAAGTAGAGAAAAATCACGAAGGAATTTGATCATTGACCAGATCAGAGGTAAATGAGTTAAAATTTGACCGACAGACACAATGTCAAGATCCTTTCCAACAACTCTGTCGGCTGGATAACGTTAACGACTCTCATAAATGATTCATTTGATCAATCTAGAACCATGTCTGTTAAGTCTCTCAGCATCAAGCTGCAACTTTGATAATGCCAACAATCCATTCCATGCTATTCTATTCTATTCCATTCCATTCCATTCCATTCCATTCCATTCCATTCCATTCCATTCCATTCTATTCCATTCCATTCCATTCCATTCCATTCCATTCCATTCCATTCCATTCCATTCCATTCTATTCTATTCTATTCCATTCCATTCCATTCCATTCCATTCTATTCCATTCCATTCCATTCCATTCCATTCCATTCTACTCTACTCTATTCTATTCTATTCCATTCTATTCTATTCTATTCTATTCCATTCCATTCCATTCCATTCCATTCCATTCTATTCTATTCTATTCTCCATTCCATTCTATTCTATTCTATTCTATTCTATTCTATTCCATTCCATTCCATTCCATTCCATTCCATTCCATTCCATTCCATTCCATTCCATTCTATTCTATTCTATTCTATTCCATTCCATTCCATTCTATTCTATTCTATTCTATTCCATTCCATTCCATTCTATTCTATTCCATTCCATTCCATTCTATTCTATTC
>CM049417.1:3845000-3847500 GCA_026929865.2 Hyperoplus lanceolatus | reverse complement strand
GTGTGTGTGTTTGTGTGTGTGTGTGTATGTGTGTCTGTCTAATTACTTTCTACAAAATCTGCTAGGAAATAAAACCCAAAATTCTACGCACTGCAGCTTTAAATAAACACGTTTTGACATCAATGAAGCATGTTTTTGTATTATTCATTCATTGATGTGCTATACACTTGAAACATCCATCCCCCAATTTCCAAAGTGTATTAGGTGAAGTCAGGGAAGCCTATGTGGGTACAAGTTTAACAGAAATGCTCCATAATGTTGTTTTTCTTCCTCAATAAAGTAGCTACGAGGAACTTTTAAATATTTCTGAAACAGTCTAATTTTTCCCTCTGATGATCATGAATGACATGTAACAGCAAACGAGACCATCAGTGCAAAGAATGCTGTTTTTATATAGTTTTTCTTAATGCCTTTGTCATGGGGTACACGCTCACCCAGGAACAACAGCTGGCGTAGTAAAAACACACTACCGCTTTTGTCCAAAGGGGGGCGCTAGAATGAACACACACTGAAAGTTCCTCGGAGCACCTTTAAACACAAGTCTTTGACAACAAAACCATCATAGCTTTGTTCGTTGTATTTTTTTTTAATTAACACAAGACATGTTGAAAGATGTTAAAAAGATGTTGGGCATTTCTCTGTGTGTGTGTGTGTGTGTGTGTGTGTGTGTGTGTGTGTGTGTGTGTGTGTGTGTGTGTGTGTGTATATGTGTGTGTGTGTGTGTGTGTGTGTTTATTATTCCTTTGTCTAGCTGTTTACTCTACCGGTCAAATGAACAAGCCATGACTCCGTGAAACACAAACAAGAACATGTAAACTCCAGCTTAGTCACTCTGCTATGTGAACACGCACGCACACACACACACGTAGACAGACAGACAGACAGACAGCCAGGCAGGCACACACACACACACACACACACACACACACACACACACACACTCACACACACACGCAGACAGACAGACAGACAGCCAGGCAGGCACACACACACACACACACACACACGCAGACAGACAGACAGACAGGCAAGCACACACACACACACACACACACACACACACACACACACACACACACACACACACACACACACACACACACACACACACACACACACACACACACACACACACACACACACACTCGATGGTGAGCGATGCTGTGGTCAGCTAAACATCCTGGTTCCAGACCTCAGGTTGTCCTTGTTTCCATGACAGCACACTGTTACTCTGTCATGTCTATTATGGGATGGACCGGGGTGAATCCTGGGTTAGACCACTGTGTGTGTGTGTGTGTGTGTGTGTGTGTGTGTGTGTGTGTGTGTGTGTGTGTGTGTGTGTGTGTGTGTGTGTGTGTGTGTGTGTGTGTAGTGTGTGTGTGTGTGTGTGTGTGTGTGTGTGTTACGTGCTGCAGGTCTCGTCAGTATAAACACAAAGTAAACAAAGACGTCTGACTGTTGGCTGCCCTACCCTTCATCGTGTCATTTATCCTCACACACACACACACACACACACACACACACACACACACACACACACACACACACACACACACACGGACAGACGGACGGACGGACAGCTAGACAGACAGACAGACGTGTGTGTGTGTGTGTGCGTGTGTGCGTGTTTGTGTGTGTGTCCCTGTGCTTATAAGTAGTAGTAGTAAAAATATTTATTTCGGTCCATCAAAGCACATCACATGCGATCAATAAAAAAAAATAAAAAATAAAAAAATAATGGCCGAAAAGGTCTAGGCTGAAGCCGAGGCTTATTATGCCGACCCTTTTTACAATAATAGTAAGTTCATTATTAACACCTTCATTTACCATTATTAATTACATATATAAAAGAAAAATACATATACTGTATATATACTATATATATATATATTTTTTTTTTTAACGTTTACAAATATATAACTCTCTGCAAATACATAATATAATATAATACAATACAACAAGATACAATATGACATAATACAATATAACATAATATAATACTATAAATATAATACACTAAAAATATAATATATATATTCATATTTTAACCTCTAAAATATATCAATATAAGCAGGGGTGTAAAGTAGCGAATTACATTTACTCGCGTTCCTGTAATTGAGTAGTTCTTTCGTGTACTTGAAATCTTTTAAGTGATTTTTAAAACCTATACTTTTACTTTTACTTTGAGTATGTTTATTGTGAAGTATTGTACTATAGGTAGATAGGGAAACGAGAGAAAAGAAAAGAAATATCGCGGGGGGCTTTTATTTTTACGGCACAATCCCGGAAACTAATGGTAAATGGACTTGTACAGCGCTATATCTCTGTTTATCACAGACCCAAAGCGCTTTACATTGTTTTTGTACACATTCACCCAGTCACACACACATTCATACACCGATAGCAGCAGCTACCACGCAGGGTAGGCTTAGCACTAGGGTACTAAGCTAACTAAGCTAACTATCGGGAGCAATTCGGGGTTCAGTGTCTTGCCCAGGGA
>CM049417.1:3785000-3787500 GCA_026929865.2 Hyperoplus lanceolatus | reverse complement strand
ATTCACCAAAATAAGAATTTGAAAAACAAACAAGATGAATTCTGAATGTTTACATACTGCATAACAAGTATGCTCAAGTGTGTGTGTGTGTGTGTGTGTGTGTGTGTGTGTGTGTGTGTGTGTGTGCCCATATCGCCAGCGCCACCAAAACCGCCGTCATTGCCAAAACATCCAGGTTTTTAAAAACAGTCGAGGTTATGACCTTCCATTGTTTTCCTATATCTCTGCCCTGTGTGTGTGTGTGTGTGTGTGTGTGTGTGTGTGTGTGTGTGTGTGTGTGTGTGTGTGTGTGTGTGTGTGTGTGTGTGTGTGTGTGTGTGTGTGTGTGTGCAGATAGCATCTCTGATCTTTTATCTGGTTTTTATTCCAAACGGCTGTAGCATCACCTGCCAGACAAAACGCCTACGTCAACCTTATGGCCTCGACTTCAACCCCTCTATCTACACTGTGTGTGTGTGTGTGTGTGTGTGTGTGTGTGTGTGTGTGTGTGTGTGTGGGTCTTATTAAAAAAACTTCAGAAGTGCTGGAATGGATTTCTGCTCCTTATGAATTTTTTGGCAAATGAAATGACGCTGAATTGTTTTTCCTTTTATCCGGACTAGCTTATAGCTTCATACGAAAGGCATATTTATTTAACACACACACACACACACACACACACACACACACACACACACACACACACACACACACACACGCACACACACACACGCACACACACACACACACACACACACACAGATATTCAACACAGGTGGCAACTAAAGGGACACAAGCCTTCGATAAACTATGGAAGCCCAGAGAGGCAAAACATCACAAGAGAAAAAATAACATTATAGAAGTTTAGACCATATTCTTGTGCATTTCCTCTCAAAATAATGTATATAACAACTACTAACAATATTCAGTAAGATATGATGAACATAGAATTTTTTTAATTTATTTTTTTTTTCAACTACATTTTTTGGAATGTCTATGTTTGCCTAATTAGTTAAAGCTGGGGTACATGATTTCTGATTCTCCGTTCTTATTGGCTGTTGGGACTGTCCATTCACTTTGGGATGACTTTGTTGGTGTAGAGCGTGTCAGGGAGGGACCATAGGGGAGGGACCAAAGAGAACAAGTGGAGCGGTTGAGGTATTTGGATTCGAATCTCTATCCCAACTGCCATTTTCTCCCCAAATCATATACCCCAGCTTTAAGTAAAGTTATGTTACATTAATCCTTTCTTATCTCCCCTCTCAAGTCCCCACACTCCAGAGGGGGTCAGAGCACAGGGTCAGCCATAGTACAGACAGACAGACAGACAGACAGACAGACAGACAGACAGACAGACAGACAGACAGACACACTCCAGAGGGGGTCAGAGCACAGGGTCAGCCATAGTACAGCGTCCCTGGAGCAGTTTGGGGTTAAGTGTCTTGCTCAAGGACACAATGGTAGAGATGGTGTGCACCCACCGTAAATGCCTAAAACTCAAATTGGTTCTCACAAAAATAGTTGTACAAGTACACACACACACACACACACACACACACAAACACACTTTCAAACACACACACACACACACACACACACACACACACACACACACACACACACACCCCCCCCATGCATAGCATCTTTTGCAAGGCCTATTCAGTCATAAAGGTCAACAGATACACACAGAGAAAACAAAATGCCCTGATTTCGAAACACTGCCTTTGTGCTCCTAACCTGATTCCATCTCCTCTGTTTGGTAGAGATTCCTGGGACAGATACAAGCCTGAACAATGTGTGGTGGGTTCGCCGAAAACATATGTTTTATTTAGTCTAGTGTGTGTGTGTGTGTGTGTGTGTGTGAGAGAGAGTGAGTGAGTGTGTGAGTGAGTGAGTGAGTGAGTGAGTGAGTGAGTGAGTGAGTCAGTCAGTCAGTCAGTCAGTCAGTCAGTCAGTGAGTGAGGGTGGGAGGGAGTGAGTGAGTGAGTGAGTGAGTGAGTGAGTGAGTGAGTGAGTGAGTGAGGGAGGGAGGGAGGGAGGGAGTGAGTGAGTCAGTGAGTGAGTGAGTGAGTGAGTGAGGGAGTGAGTGAGTGAGTGAGTGAGTGAGTGAGGGAGGGAGGGAGGGAGGGAGTGAGTGAGTCAGTGAGTGAGTGAGTGAGTGAGTGAGGGAGTGAGTGAGTGAGTGAGTGAGTGAGTGAGTGAGTGAGTGAGTGAGTGAGTGAGTGAGTGAGTGAGTGAGTGAGTGAGTGAGTGAGTGAGTGAGTGAGTGAGTGAGGGAGGGAGGGAGGGTTGTGGGTGAAAACAATTTCTAACAACGTGCTATATGGTGCAGGGGTGTTCCGATAGCAGCAGAACATTGTCAACCAGTTAATCTGTTAAGAAGACATCGCTGGTGGTTGGAGTTCATTTTAAGGTTGTTTGTGTGTGTGTGTGTTTTTCTGTTGTGGAGGTAGTAACTTTAAAGCTTGGGTCTACAATCCCTGAGAGCTAGCATGATAGCATGATTTGGAATTAGCTTCTC
>CM049417.1:3775000-3780000 GCA_026929865.2 Hyperoplus lanceolatus | reverse complement strand
ATAATAATAATAATAATAATAATAATAATAATAATAATAATAATATAATAATAATAATAATAATAATAATAATAATAATAATAATAATAATAATAATAATAATAATAATAATAATAATAATAATATAGTCAATTTATATGGTGCTTTTCTCACACTCAAAGCGCTTAAAATATAATTCGACAATCTGACTTCTCTTTGTGTGACATGTTGGATAACTACCCCCCCCCCACACACACACACACACACACACACACACACACACACACACACATAATAGTGTCTTACTACAGAGGGTAATGTCTTAAGTGCAGCCACAATGTTTCCGCAACTAGAGAACAAAGGGGATCTTTCACAGTGGCTTTACACACACACACACACACACACACACACACACACACACACACACACACACACACACACACACACACACACACACACACACACACACACACACACACACACACACACACCGCGGGCCATTCTTTGTAGATGAAACACGTGTTTATTTGCTGTCAAATATTCCTCCAACAACACCAACCCCAAGCCTTACCCGTAAATCATCAAAATAATTATGTGTGTGTGTGTGTGTGTGTGTGTGTGTGTGTGTGTGTGTGTGTTTCTCTGTCTGTGTGTGTGTGTGTGTGTGTTTGTGTTTTGTGTTTTTCTGTGTGTCTTTCTGTGTGTTCCTCTGTGTGTGTGTGTGTGTGTGTGTGTGTGTGTGTGTGTGTGTGTTCTGTGTGTGTGTGTGTGTGTGTGTGTGTGTGTGTGTGTGTGTGTGTGTGTGTTTCTGTGTGTGTGTGTGTGTGTGTGTGTGTGTGTGTGTGTGTGTGTTTATGTGTGTGTGTGTGTGTGTGTGTGTGTGTGTGTGTGTGTGTGTGTGTGTTTGTCTCTCTGTGTGTGTGTGTGTGTGTGTGTGTGTGTGTGTGTGTGTGTGTGTGTGTGTTTGTGTGTGTGTGTGTGTGTGTGTGTGTGTGTGTGTGTGTGTGTGTGTGTGTGTGTGTGTTTGTCTCGTGTGTGTGTGTGTGTGTGTGTGTGTGTGTGTGTGTGTGTGTGTGTGTGTGTGTGTCCACCACTACCAGTAAACCAGTCAACGTAACAAGACAACGGAGAAGCCGGAATTCTGTCTATTTTTCGGCCAAACGTTCTGATTTTCTCCCTCTGAGTTTCGGGCTGGCAGGCGCATGCACCAAGATCTTAACATCATTTCTGGACTGCTGTGTGTGTGTGTGTGTGTGTGTGTGTGTGTGTGTGTGTGTGTGTGTGTGTGTGTGTGTGTTTGTCTCTCTCCCTATGTGTGTTTGTGTGTGTGTGTTTCTCCCTATGTGTGTGTGTGTGTGTGTGTGTGTGTGTTTGTCTCTCTCCCTATGTGAGTGTGTGTGTGTGTGTGTCTCTCCTTACGTGTGTGTGTGTGTGTCTCTCCCTAAACTGTTTTAATCATTTATCTCCGCTCTGTGGCGTCACTGTTGGCGTCTGTGTTTCGCGGCCCGGTGTCGGTGCTCCTCCGGCCGGTCCTGGCTCTGGGTGTGCCGATGGCGGCGGCGGATGCGTCGCGCCCTTTGTGCTTGGCGCCTCTGGCCTTGCCTCATGGGCTGGGCATGGCCGGTCCGGCGGGGCCGAGTGGGCTGTACGGGCCGCCCCTCCGGGGGTTCGGCTGTGGTTGCTCCTCGTGGCAGCGGTGCATTTGGCTATTTCCCTATTCTATACTCTATTCTCTATCTACGGCCCCGGTCCTCCTCGGGACTAGTGCCGCACTGGGGCGTGATCTCTGGGGGCGGAGTGCTGGGGGGCAGGCTCTGGGTCTGGGGGGCGGGCTCTGGGTCTGGGGGGCAGGCTCTGGGTCTGAGGGGCTGGAGCCGATTGTGTGTCGGTGGGGAACGGTGGAGTGTAATCAATGTAATTTAATGTTAATTGTTTTCATATTGTTCACCATTGTTATAGCGTTATTATTAACAGCCTGAGGAGCTGCCTCGGTCTCGGTTTGTCTGGGCCTGAGTACCGGTTGTCCTCCCACTGAAAAATTGTCCTGCCGACGCTAATTGCATAACTGATACCATTTCTCTGACATTTGTTCTCCTCTGTCTATCTTCCATGATTGGCTGAGCGATGCCCCGGGGGTTCTCTCCCTCTGTCTACCAAGCACTCTCCATGCTACTCGACTGACTCCGAGTTCTGTGCTGAATCAGCTGTCCTCGGAGCGGATGCTCCCCGCCTGCTAGTGCCTCACATCAGCACTGATTCACCGTCCATCAGGATAGTACTCTTTCTACTCGCTTGCTTGTTCAATCTTTAAATTCATTTTTGCTTTGCTCACTGGTTGCCTGTCTGTCCTCTTCCAGTTTTCCTTGGTCGTGACGGGACGGTGTGGATCTGGTCCCCCCTAAGGTAACATCTGAGAATGGACCATCAACGCGAAAGATGTTGCAGTGGTTAAGAACGCCACCTGGAGACGTGGGATGTAACCCCGGCGCACTTTACTTAGTATTACCATGTAAACATCTGGTCAATAATCAAATTCCTTCGTGATTTGCTCTACTTATGACATCTATTGCAGCATGTCCGTCCTGGGAGAGGGATCCCTTACTCTGTCGACTCTCCCTGAGATTTCTTAAATTTTTTTTTTATTCCCGGTAAAGGGTTTTTTACTGGGAGTTTTTTCTCAGCCGAGCTAAGGGTGTAAGGGCAGGGTGTCATATTGTATCATACTGTATGGAATGTAAAGCCCACTGAGACAAATGTGTTTGTGATTTTGGGCTATACAAATAAAACTGATTTGATTTGATTTGATTTATGTGTGTGTGTGTCTCTCCCTATGTGTGTGTGTCTCTCCTTATGTGTGTGTGTGTGTGTGTGTGTGTGTGTGTGTGTGTCTATCCCTATGTGTGTGTGTCTCTCCTTATGTGTGTGTGTGTGTGTGTGTGTGTGTGTGTGTGTGTGTGTGTGTGTCTATCCCTATGTGTGTGTGTGTCTCTCCTTATGTGTGTGTGTGTGTGTGTGTGTGTGTGTGTGTGTGTGTGTCTATCCCTATGTGTGTGTGTCTCTCCTTATGTGTGTGTGTCTCTCCCTATGTGTGTGTGTCTCTCCCTATGTGTGTGTCTCTCCTTATGTGTGTGTGTGTGTGTGTGTGTGTGTGTGTGTCTATCCCTATGTGTGTGTGTGTTTCTCCCTATGTGTGTGTGTATCTCTCCCTATGTGTGTGTGTGTGTGTGTGTTTCTCCCTATGTGTGTGTGTATCTCTCCCTCTGTGTGTGTGTGTGTGTGTTTCTCCCTATGTGTGTGTGTATCTCTCCCTCTGTGTGTGTGTGTGTGTGTGTGTGTGTGTGTGTGTGTGTGTCTCTCTCCCTCTGTGTGTGTGTGTGTGTATGTATCTCTCCCTCTGTGTGTGTGTGTGTGTGTGTGTGTGTGTGTGTGTGTGTATCTCTCCCTCTGTGTGTGTGTGTGTGTGTGTGTGTGTGTGTGTGTGTATCTCTCCCTCTGTGTGTGTGTGTGTGTGTGTGTGGGCGCTTGTTAGTAAAGTGGCTGGACACACCAAACGACAGGCTCTTGATTGGAATTGAAAGTCTGCTCAGTTGAGCTATAAGGTTACACACTCTTTGGCCGAAAAGACTAGATCGGTAGATTACTTTTTTGAGAGTTTTTCGGTAGGCCAAGGGAGCAAATACACTGAGAAGAAACACACATCCTCTCTAGCTCCCTAAATATGCAGACATAAGACGGAAAGGCTAGGACAAATGAGGGCCAAAGGACATACAACTTTCTCCTAGATACATTTTGAAATTTGAAATGTATTGTATTGAAAAACGACTGTGGCTCAGGTGGTAGAGCGGGTCGGCTGATGATCAAAGGGTTGGAGGTTCGATCCCCCGCCCTGCCACCTGTGTCATGGTTGTTGTGTCCTTGGGAAAGACACTTCACCCACCTTGCCTCGTGTGAATGTCGATAGTTAGCCTGCTGCTATCGGTGTGTGAATGTGTGTGTGAATGGTAATGTGGGAAAGGAAAACAGGTCTCCCTTGTAAAAGAGTCTCCGGTCTCAATGGGATTTACCTGTAGAAATAAAGGTAAAAAAAAAACAGCTTTCTCTCCAACTTTACTACAAACTGTATTGCCATCACCAAAACTACTGATGCGTTCCAATCTGCATACTATCTACTATTTAGTATGGTAGAAAGAAAAGATTTAGGATGTCCCGATTCTTGTGGCCGGAATTAGTATGGTTAGAAATACCCTAGTGACGTCACATCGACGGAGCCTCCGTATGAAAACAAGCGGGGATGCGACAGATTTAAAAGCAAGAGGCAAGATCAAGGCTTTTTTTTTTGCACCAGGCTAGTTTTTATTCTGTTGGAGGTTAAAATAATAATAATAATAATAATAATAATAATAATAATAATAATAATAATAATAATAATAATAATAATAATAATAATAATAATAATAATAATGAATAATTAGGGGCACTGTCTCTTGAGTGACAGCTGCCTAAGTACGCCACGCTTTATTTTGAAGGGGCATCAAGAGTGAAGAAACGCCACAGCTGGGTCATATTCATCAAAGAGCTTACTGAACTTTTTGAGTTTTTTATGTGCACATATACAAACAAAACGCGCTGGGCATAAAAAGGAACAACAATGTGGACATAAAAATACAGCCAGACTCTCTAGTTTAGTAAGTTACCTTTACCTGCTGTGTGTGTGTGTGTGTGTGTGTGTGTGTGTGTGTGTGGATACTTTTCATGCCCGCTGGTTGAAATTTGTTGAAATATATTTGCTTTTTACATGAGAGAGGGAGACAGAGACGGAGAGAGAGAGATGGAGGGAGAGACAGAGACGGAGAGAGAGAGATGGAGGGAGAGCGAGAGATGGAGAGAGAGAGATGGAGGGAGAGCGAGAGATGGAGAGAGAGAGATGGAGAGAGAGAGAGGGAGACACGCACACACTCACACACACACAAACTGGGATTCAAACCAGTGTGTAAACACCTCAACCAACTATAGCCACGAGC
>CM049417.1:3700000-3705000 GCA_026929865.2 Hyperoplus lanceolatus | reverse complement strand
TTCCATGTGTGAATTCTTTACTGTTCATAAAAAAGTAGCTATCCACCCTCTGGGCCCATTATCTCATAATGCGTCTATGAACCAAATGGTTTCCACAATATTTTGTTTTATTTTCGCGGGGAGCAAGCATTATTTATCTAAAAAAAAAAAAAAGTGGGGGCCCCCCACACTGGGTCTTGAACTTGAAACGGGCCCCGAGATCGTTGAGACCGCCCCTGCCCGCTTGTCGTGCCGCTTGTCTCTGCCCGGCCCCGCTTGCCTCTTCATTGAGAATTAGTTGGCGCAACAAACGCCTCGGCCCGTGTGAAACGGCCTTAACTACTGAACGAAGGAAATCAAATGAGATTTTGGCATTTCCCCCCCAAAAAACTGGACAAATTGTGCTGGTGAAAAAAGAGAACAATTCTGGGAAAAACGGGACGGGTGGCAACACTATGCGGAGCTGTTTGAAAAGCGGACCAAACCATTACTTCTAAATACAGGGGGGTGTACAGAGTTTTGAAATTGTTACTTTTTGTCAGAAAACTTTTAAATGAACCATTCATTTTATTTGTTTCACGTTAGATACAATGTTTTATTAATGGAGAGTATTGATTAACGATTTAGTATTGATTTTTTTTTTAATCCTTAAGTTCTAATATTTTTGGGCCCCTGCCAGTCACGGGCCCTTAGAATCGTCCTAACCTTTCACCCCATTACGGCGCCCCTGCACACACACACACACTCATACGCACGCACACACACACACACACACACACACACACACACACACACACACACACACACTCCGTCTACATTGATGTAAACCTTTACAGCGCTGCATTAACCCCCATCATTACTTATCACATGTACACGGAACACACACACACACACACACACACACACACACACACACACAAACACAGACAGACACAGACAGACACAGACAGACACAGACACACACACACACACACACACACACACACACACACACACACGTTTGAATCCGGACAGAGGCAGTAGCAAAATCTCACACACACCATATTACTAGCATTCAAACACAGTGTTAACTCATACCAGTACACACACAGAGACAGTGTGTGTGTGGCGTGCGTGGTGAGTCAACAGACCCCCATATCACATTGACTGGCTGTGACATTGACGAGGTGGGACGGATTTTAACATTGCGAGATATTTATCATATTCAATTTAAGAACAGATAGTTGAGGAGGGCATTGTCTTAACAAACAACAACAGCACGGCCAACAGCTGTGCCACAAGACAAATACACAGATACTGAACGGCAGAAATGGCCTTAAAGCATTGAAACAGCATTTCATATCAGATCCACGCCGCTCGGAAATACACCCAATTAATTAACAGCGAGGCAGCAACATAGCAAAACACAATTACACCAACATTGTGTAAATAAAGGCAGGTGACAGGGTCTAACACACACACACACACACACACACACACACACACACACACACACTTGCACGCGCAGACTCACACACACACACACACACACACACACACACACACACACACACACACACACACACACACACACACACACACAGTTACATTCCCTTACCTGAGTGACAGGGGACCGTGGCTGGCGTAGATATGAACACCGGTGCTTCGCTGTACTTGGCGTGAAAGTTCCCCGGACTGGCGTTTAAACGTTCTCCGCGCCTTGGAAAAGCATGTCCCTGTTGATGGAGAAAATGATGCTTTGGTTAAAAATGAAAAAAAAACTTTTCTCGTCATTATTAAGAAAGTCAAATCAAATCAAATCAGTTTTATTTGTATAGCCCAGGGGTTTCCAAAGTGTGAGAGAGTGAGCCCCCCCTCAGAGAACACATTTCAGCGGAGCCCCCCCCTCACCCTCCCCCCAACATTTCTTTTCTAAATCCCTGTGTGTTTTGAAAGATCTTTTAATTATTTTACAAATGTAAACATTTTTGTGCGTTTTTAAACACATTTTTTAATACATTTTAACATCTAAATCCAGTGTTTTAATCCTGCTTCCTTTAAGCATGGATAGTAGTGACTGAGTGGTTTAATCCTGCTTCCTTTAAGCATGGATAGTAGTGACTGAGTGGTTTAATCCTGCTTCCTTTAAGCATGGATAGTAGTGACTGAGTGGTTTAATCCTGCTTCCTTTAAGCGTGGATAGTAGTGACTGAGTGGTTTAATCCTGCTTCCTTTAAGCGTGGATAGTAGTGACTGAGTGTGCATCGGAGTGAGAAAGATAGGCAGACAGACTTGCCCAAATTATTGACTAGTTAAATGTCAGTCACACACCCAGTGTTTTTTCGCTAGTGCCTCCAATGTCCTGCTGGAGGAGAATAGTAGCCAGTGGAGAACCAGACCCTCCTAGGGGGGTCCGGGGGTATGCTCCCCCGTGAGATTTTTTTTTCACCTTTTTAAAGTGAAATGCATGAATCTGGTGCACTTTGAGAGGACAATTAAGAGGCTAAATATGAGGAATTTTGTGTGAACAAATAATTTGGAGACACTGGGTCAGATGAATTAGAAGCTATTGAAGAAGGACACATGGATTTTCCATAAAAATATTAATTTAAAATAAAAAAAAAAATGTATGCAGGGTCCTCTGGGATGGGCTTGGTGCTCTCTTTCTTTAACGAGACCTATTTCTCTGTAATATACTGAATGCATTTAAATGCAGTGAGAGGAACGGAGCAGAAGAACTCTTGTCCAGCTACGCCGTGATCTTAATATAAAAACACAAACTCGCGCCCCACAGTTTGAAAGCATTTGCCTCAGTGGGCTTTACATTCCATACAGTACGACACCCTCTGCATCTATCTATCTATCTATCTATCTATCTATCTATCTATCTATCTATCTATCTATCTATCTATCTATCTGTCTGTCTGTCTGTCTGTCTATCTATCTATGTATCTATCTATCTATCTATCTATCTATCTATCTGCCAGCTGAGAAAAAACTCCCAGTAAAAAAAAAAACCTTTACCGGGATTTAAAAAATAATAATTACAAAAAAGGGGAGAGCGGACAGAGTAAGGGATCCCTCTCCCAGGACGGACATGCTGCAATAGATGTCATAAGTAGAGAAAATCACGAAGGAATTTGATCATTGACCAAACTCTTCTGAGAAAGACATTTTCTGCAATAATGTTCTCTTGACCTGGTCTTGCCTCAGTGAAACTAGCTGAACTGGACTGAGGTGGTCTAAGAGTTATTACACACACACACACACACACACACACACACGAAAACAGACACATACACACACGCACACACACACAAACACACACACACACAAACACACGAAAACAGACACATACACACACTAATATACCAAGAGATATTACACAAGCACACACGCATGGAGCACACACACACACACACACACACACACACACACACACACACACACACACACGCACACGCTAGACAATGAACAATGAGCTGTTCTCAGAAAACAACCTGTGAAAGAGTGCTTTTATAGATACTGTTTTTAAGATCTCCACTGTGAAAACTCACTTCCATTTATAGAGCAATCATCACAGTACGTGGCTCACTTTACTGTCTGTTTGTTCTGCGCCACAATACAGAGGGATATTGTCTAGCTCTCTGTGTGTGTGTGTGTGTGTGTGTGTGTGTGTGTGTGTGTGTGTGTGTGTGTGTGTGTGTGTGTGTGTGTGTGTGTGTGTGTGTGTGTGTGTGTGTGTGTGTGTGTGTGTGTGTGTGTGTGTGTGTGTGTGTGTGATGGAAAAAAAAACGAGAACACACAAACAAAAGGTATGTTGGATGTGAACACACGCAAAAAAATGGCAAAGAAAATACACACCAACCAATAATATAGAAATGCAATGCAAGTTAAATGAGAGAGAGAGAGAGAGAGAAAGAGAGAGAGAGAGAGAGGGAAAGGCAGAGAGGGAGAGAGAGAGAGAGAGACACACACAGACAGACAGACAGACAGACAGATACACAAAAAAATGCAAGCACACCCACACACACTGATATGCATAATCGGAAACACAATCGCACTATTTCCTATGAAATGCAAAAATACATGAAGAATGGGCGAAGAAGAAAACCAGCAAAACATGAAATCTTTTGCAAAAAAACTGTTTTGGAATGTCGATTTTTATGTTAGATTTTTCAAGGCGATCGAATCTCCTGCCACGACTATAAAAGGCAATAACACACACTTCATTTCACTTCATCACCGCTTGTTACTGTGAGCGGCCCAGGTCGTTAGGGGGGCTGCCTTTAACGAGCAACCCCCCACCCCCACACACACACACACACACACACACACACACTTAACGAGACTAAATAAAAGTCCCTAAGTTAACGGGCCTGCGATCGTATTATTAGCCCTGATGCTAATTTGAAATCATAACATCTTACTGTTGGTACGATCCCACCCGTGTGTGTGTGTGTGTGTGTGTGTGTGTGTGTGTAGAGTGATAGAGAACACACACACACACACACAGAACAATAGAAGTGGTCTAGTACCAGGTTTTGAACAAAGACGACTATTGTTTTGTCATAACTTTAGGGGGAAAACTGTGAGACAGGACGAAGTTACAGCTCCCACACTGCACACACACACACACACACACACACACACACACACACACACACACACACACACACACACACACACACACACACACACACACACACACACACACACACACACACACACACACACACACACACACACACACACACACACACACACACACACACACGGCCCCTGAATGTCAAGGAGAGGCTCTCGTCACCTAACACTCAGAGCGTTTCCTCTGCGATGCAGGAAGTTACAGAGAAACGCCTTTTGTTCTTCATGTTTCAGGTCCATACCTTTACTGTGTGTGTGTGTGTGTGTGTGTGTGTGTGTGTGTGTGTGTGTGTGTGTGTGTGTGTGTGTGTGTGTGTGTGTGTGTGTGTGTGTGTGTGTGTGTGTGTGTGTGTGTGTGTGTTCGATTGTTAGTGTGTGTGTGTGTGTGTGTGTGT
>CM049417.1:3680000-3682500 GCA_026929865.2 Hyperoplus lanceolatus | reverse complement strand
GTACAGATCTCCAGAGACATCTCAACCTTCCCCTGGAACACAGGCAACGGGACGCCATCTTAAAATACCATTTATTTATTTTTTAACCTTTATTTATACCAGACACTCTTTTTCAAAAGGAGACCTGTTACCATTCACACACCGATAGCATCAGGCTAACTATCGACATTCACACGAGGCAAGGTGGGTGAAGTGTCTTGCCCAACGACACAACAACCATGACACAAGTGGCAGGGCGGGGATCGAACCGCCAACCCTTTGATCATTGGCCGACCCGCTCTACCACCTGAGCCACTGTCGTCACATTGATGGGACCCTTAACTACAGGGTCGGTGGTTCGATCCCCGCCACATGTCAAATTGTGTGTGTGTGTGTGTGTGTGTGTGTTTACCGCTATAGTCTTTTCTCCATTCTGCTCACACACACAGGGCCACCACCCCTTCACTGTCTTCTGTTCGAACAGAGAGACCAGTTTCTCTGCAGGCTGAGAGAGCAGCTCCAGACCGCACTTCTCTGGTGACTTGGCCGGACGCAACATGTGGTTCAAGTCCATTACCAGATTACCTAGAGAGAGAGGGGGAGAGAGAGAGAGAGAGAGAGAGAGACAGACAGAGAGGCAGGCAGGCAGACAGACAGACAGACAGACAGACAGACAGACAGACAGACAGACAAAGAGAGACACACACAGGTATATTACATATTTTATAGTATGTTCACTAAAAGATAAAACCACAAAATGCATTTCCTGACGAAAAATCGTGTGAATGCTGTTTGCTGAAAAGCTGACAGCACAGACAGTGCACACAGGTAGCGGATCGTGAGGAGAAAGTGATTTTGCCGACAAACATTCTCCAGAATCACTGTCCTTTAATGTACAATGGTGACTTAATTTTTTTTTGTGAAACACCTTTTAAAAGAAAGATTTTATAATAATATATATATGATAGATTGTAGAAAATACATAACGATATGAACTAAAAGTGACTAACCCTAACCCTGTTATGTGAGAACCTCTGATGACCATGTGGTGAAGTGTAGAGTTGATACAGTTTCAATGATTGTTGACATTAAGTACAGAGGGAGTGTGGGTTGATGGAAGGCTGTAGAGAGACTGGACGGGCATTGGAAGTATTTTTTCACTATTTTTCCAGAATAATCTACATTCTAACAGTGTGTGTGTGTGTGTGTGTGTGTGTGTGTGTGTGTGTGTGTGTGTGTGTGTGTGTGTGTGTGTGTGTGTGTGTGTGTGTGTGTGTGTGTGTGTTGGCAGGAATATAGGCCTGTGTCCGACCCTCGCGCCGCGTTTAGGAAGAGTAACAGTCAGCGGTCCTAGCTGACGAGGTGAAGACAGGCCGGAATGGGAGAAATGCTTTGAGGCGGCCACACACACACACACCTTCTCTCGCTCTCACACACACACACACACACACACACACACACACACACACACACACACACACACACACACAGACAGAGATCAGGGTCTGGATTCCTCATCTACCTCTCAGTCCACACACTGTAAAGATGAAAACGTTTGGAAAACTACATTTTACAAGGCAGCTGCCTGCACTAGATTGTTTTAGTTTTGAGGTTAAAAACTAATATTTTTTTGGTTAAATTATTGTTTTTTTTGTCATTTTCAAACTTTATTAGACAGTACAGAGTTGAAATGGGGAGAGAGAGAGAGAGAGAGAGAGATGGGGGATGACCTGGAGTAAAGGTCCACGGGTCGGATTTGAACCCGTGACCACTGCAATGAAGGCCGGAGCCGATATGGTACGTGCTCTATCCACTATGCCATCGAAGCATCCAAATATCTTCAAGTTTTTTAAGTTTCTATTTTTTTTACAGTGCTGACTGTCTGTAATCGTTTATTTTTGGGGGCAAAGAAAGAAAGGATGAAATGGAGTGAGAGGGGGAGAGGGACAGAGGGAGAGGTGGAGAGAGAGAGAGAGGAGAGAGAGAGAGAGAGAGAGAGAGAGACAGACAGACAGACAGACAGAGAGTGAGAGAGAAGGAGAGAGAGAGAGGGAGAGAAAGAGAGAGGGAGAGAGGCGCGGTTGGTTCATAGTTATTCCAGTATGGGACGGGCCCGGGGGCGAAAGCGTCAGGGGTGAAGGAGAGGCAGAATTATGACAGCTTGAGTGGGGAGGAGAGAAAATAAGAGTCAGCCCTTCCTCTGTCAGAAATGTGCCAACGCGGGGGAAATGGAACGGCGTTAATTCTTTAGATAAATGTTATCGCAGTAGTTTGTCTCTACGCACGTGGCAATGTGGTTTACCCTGGACGGATGTAGGTGTGTGTGTGTGTGTGTGTGTGTGTGTGTGTGTGTGTGTGTGTGTGTGTGTGTGTGTGTGTGTGTGTGTGTGTGTGTGTGTGTGTGTGTGCGTGTGCGTTTGTGTGTGTGTGATCAGGGGAAAAAAAATACCGTCTAAATGGTCAACCCAAAATGATTTAAGTGTATTTCTACAACCGAAAAGGATTGTTTGTAGAGGTTGGT
>CM049417.1:3662500-3672500 GCA_026929865.2 Hyperoplus lanceolatus | reverse complement strand
CATATCTTTTTAGGCAAAGTTTTGTATTGTCAGATCTGATATGTGCAAGACATACATCATCAGAATCAAAATGGCGCTTATCTCTGACTCACGGTGCAATAGGAACAAAAAATTAATATATATATATATATATATATATATATATATATATATATATATATATATATATATATATATATATATATATATATATATATATATATATATATATATATATATATATATATATATAGAGAGAGAGAGAGAGAGAGAGAGAGAGAGAGAGAGAGAGAGAGAACAAGAATAAGTTAAACATAAATGTTAACAATTTCTACAGAAAGAAAGTAAAAAGTAGATAAGTTAAATTGAAATGTGCGATGTGATGAAACAGCGGCTTTAAAGGTGCAGTGTGTAATATGACATCATCTAGAATGCAACGCTCCCTGGGTAACCCCAACCCTTTAGAATAATAACAGAAGCTACAGTGGCCTTCAAGGACAAGAACAATTCTGAATTTTAAACAATGCACCTGATGACATTCTAACTATGACGCTTTCTAGATGGCGGCACTAGGCCTTGGTCCAAAATATGCAGAAATATGGACATATATGAGACCCTTTCTAAGGGAAAAAAAAATATTCAAAAAGATGTTTTCAGCTATTATGCACTAAATTAAATTAACTTATTTAATACTTATGGATATTATAATTACTTTAATAATTACTTTCAAAATCTGCTAGGAAATAAAACCCAAAATTCTATACACTGCAGCTTTAAGAATTGCAGACAATTACAAAGACAACGGGAGAGTTCCTGGTGACATCCAAAAATGTTTTGTGACATGTGCAAAACTTACGTTTCTATCCCTGCACACTCTAACATCTTAATTTTCTGGATTTATCACATCATACATTTAGTATGTAGTATTTTATTGGGGGGGGGGGCTGATTTACGAGCTTTCACCACTTTCCAAGGTCTGCAGTAGCGCTCCCCTCTCAGTGCGGCTAAGACTACTGATGTTTACATATTGTAAAATTTAACGTTTTTCAATATTTTCCAGCTGAACACACAGGGGCGAATCAGCGGTCTTATGATTTCTATACTCACTCCATATGGGCCATTCTACTGAATGCGAGATCTCATGAACGCTTTGAGGGATTTTTTTAATTTTGTATAAATGTCCACTCAACTGAAAAGATTTTGGAGGTCAAAGGTCGAATGTTACTGTGACTTTACATATTGTCAGGTTGCAGTGACAAGTGTGTGTGCCTTGCTGGAGCATACAACCAACAGGCAGAATTTCTTGTTAAAGTGTATATCCCTAATATAGCTATATATGTTTTTCTTTATTATTATTATTTAAGTGTTTTAATTTGTTGTTTCATATGTTTTTAGCAACAAAGCTATATTCTATTATGTTCCATTCAATACCCCACTCACCACATACACAAACACACACACACACACACACTCTCTTGACCAGGGCAGCGCCCCCCCCCACACACACACACAACACCCCCCCCCCCACACACACACACACACACACACACACACACACACACACACACACACACGCACACACACACACACACTCACTTGCCCAGGTCTGCAGCGGTGTACTAGTCTCAGACACACACACACACACACAAACACCCCCCCCCCCTCCGCCCACACACACACACACACACACTCACCCAGGTCTGCGGCAGTGTACTGGTCCCCTCTGAAGTGGACTGAGTCTTCCTGGTAAACCGGTTTGGGAAGGTTCCGTCTCTCACACACTCGGGACAGAAGCTGTCTGGGGCTCAGCTGGTCCCTCCACTGGTTCACCCCAGAACTGATGTAGGAGCAAAAATATTTCATCATCTCATTGTTAGTGTAAATAATTACAGCATTCTGGGGGCGCCTTTAGCTCAGTCGGTAAGGCGTCCCCCTCCCGGGCCGGGCCCAGCAGCTGACCCGGGTTCTATTCCCACCCGCGGTCGTTCTCTGCATGTCACTCCCCTCTCTGCCCCATTTCACCTCTGTCTCTACACTATCAATAAAGCATAAAAATGCCAAAAAAATATCTTTAAATAAAAGTAAAAATAAATAATTACAGCATTCTACACATTTGAATTTTTTTGTGTGCAAACAATTACAATACGAGACATTGTCCCATATCTCACTCACACGCAGTAGGACGTGGGCAGGCCACACATGGCTCACACACACACACACACACACACACACACACACACACACACACACACACACACACACACACACACACACACACACACACACACACACAGAGCCACTCACACGCAGTAGGACATGGGCAGGCCGCACATGGCTCACACACACACACACACACACACAGAGAGCCACTCACACGCAGTAGGACGTGGGCAGGCCGCACATGGCTCCGTGCTTGGAGAGGAATCTGTTCTCGAGGTCGATCTGCGTCTCTCCGACCTTCTCGTCTCTGGAGATGATGTCATGGTCGTAGAGAGACACTCGCAGGTCCTTATCCAGAGGCAGGGAGCACGTCAACTCAAACATCCTGCAAGGGGACAGACAGACAGACAGACAGACAGACAGACAGACAGACAGGCAGTCAGTCAGTCAGTCAGATAGATAGATAGATAGATAGATAGATAGATAGATAGATAGATAGATAGATAGATAGATAGATAGATAGATAGACAGATAGAAACACTTTGGAGACTTAGACGCTTTTAAACAGCGCTGGTGTTTTAATGATATTGATAAAGAAGAGTTGGCTTTTGCGCAAGTTTTTATTAAATACACTATTTAAATACATTAGCCATTTGTTTGAACTGTTAAATTGTAAAATCTAAGATGCTGTAAATAAAGTGTTAATAAAAATCTCTCCCTCCCTCTCTCTCTGATTGGTGTGAGTGCAGCGCCCCCTTCTGGCGATAAAACCAACCAAGGGCCCAGAGGGAGAGAGAGATAGAGAGAATGAGAGAAAGAGAGAGAGAGACGGAGACAGAGAGAGGGAGAGTGAGAGAGCTGGAGAGAGAGACAGAGAGAGATGGAGAGAGACAGACAGAGGGAGAGAGAGAGACAGAGAGACAGAAAGAGAGGGAGAGAGAGAGAGCTGGAGAGAGAGACAGAGAGAGATGGAGAGAGACAGACAGAGGGAGAGAGAGAGACAGAGAGAGATGGAGAGAGAGAGAGACACACACAATGTAGAGCCTGTGTGATCAAATAGCAGCGAACATATTAAACAAATGTTACATTCAAACCATGTAGTCAATCATTCTCCTAGCTTCACTACATTATGGAAAACCTTCATGGAAAAAAAATGGTTTAGTTTAAACCTGAGTCATGTGTTTATGGGCTGGAAAGAGCAAAAATCCATCCATCATTTAACATGGTAGATGAGGACAAGTTTGTATGCTGTATTTTAGCCCAATTTTTTAAAAAGATTTAATAAATTTTAGAAGTCGACAACTAAAATAATACTGTATGTGACACAAATGTGTATGATACCAGCTAGTTGGGCAACACCCCTGGACTTAGGTATGGGAAACGGGGGTTAGATGGATGGATGGATGGATGGATGGATGGATGGATGGATGGATGGATGGATGGATGGATGGATGGATGGATGGATGGATGGATGGATGGATGGATGGATGGATGGATGCATGTATACATGGATGCATGGATGGATGGATAGATAGATATGAGTTAGGTTTTCTTTTAGGTAGTTGCACCACTAAACTAATAACAGTGGCCTTGCAGAGCGACTTGTGTTTTTAGGCTTGGTCAGGACCCTCCTAACATATTCAAAGAATGTTTGTGTTTTGTGAAGACTTTTGCTTAAGTCGAGGCTGAAACCACTTCACATTTAGATCGTTTTACAAAAAATTACATATTTCAGTTATAAATTTGTCTTCAACTTTAGACATAAAACATACATGAAGTATTTGGGAAAGTGTTGACATTTAGTCTTTTAGTTTATTTTTAATTCACAAAGAAACACATAGTAGTTAAAAAAAAACTCATGTGTGGGTGCGGGATTTGTCTGGACAAACAGTTAGGGCAGTTAAAGGGACATTACGTACTTTCCAAAGACAGGGTCCAGAGTGCAGGGGATGTAGTTCTCATGGTCGGTGATCGTCTTTTTCCCCAAACTGATCTTCACATAGGGGTCACACTGAAATGAGAAGGAAGCAAGCATTATTCTGTCTGTCTGTCTGTCTGTCTGTCTGTCTGTCTGTCTGTCTGTCTGTCTGTCTGTTGGTCTGTCTGTCTGTCTGCCCATACATCTATCCTTCACATAGGGGTCTCACTGAGAACACATAAAGAAGTAAGTTTAAGTTATTTAATATGCTGACCATTCCTTTACTACTGAAAACATATCTACAGTATCTCTCTATATATGAGGGTATCTATCTATCTATCTATCTATCTATCTATCTATCTATCTATCTATCTATCTATCTATCTATCCATCCATCCATCTATCCATCCATCCATCCAGCCATTCATACATGTATCTATCTATCTATCTATCTATCTATCTATCTATCTATCTATCTATCTATCTATCTATCTATCTATCTATCTATCTATCTATCCATCCATCCATCCATCCAGCCATCCATACATCTATCTATCTATCTATCTATCTATCTATCTATCTATCTATCTATCTATCTATCTATCTATCCATCTATCCATCCATCCATCCAGCCATTCATACATCTATCTATCTATCTATCTATCTATCTATCTATCTATCTATCTATCTATCTATCTATCTATCTATCTATCTATCTATCTATCCATCCATCCATCCATCCATCCATCCATCCATCCATCCATCCCTCCTTACCTTCCCGTTGGTGTCTTTGGGCTGCAGCCCGTGAGCCTGAATGATGTAGACTCGGACCAGACATTCCTCATTGCCGTTGGGAGGAAGCTTCCTGAACTGTCTGGGTGGAGCGGGTAGGGAGGGGTCATCAGGCAGGGGGTAGATCCTGAACATACCCTGGGTAGAGAAGGGGTTGGGGGGGTTTGAGGGGGTCACAGTTAAAAAGGAAAATATTAGGAGGGCAACATTTATCATTGGAATTCATTTGAAATCAAAGGTGCTACGAGGAACTTTAAAATATTTCTGAAAGAGTTTTCCATTTGACTTAGGGCTAAAGTGCAACACACAATAGTTCTGTCTGTCTGTCTATCTATCTATCTATCTATCTATCTATCTATCTATCTATCTATCTATCTATCTATCTATCTATCTATCTATCTATCTATCTATCTATCTATCTATCTATCTATCTATCTCTCTGTCTGTCTGTCTGTCTGTCTGTCTGTCTGTCTGTCTCTCTGTCTGTGGGTAGATCCTGAACATACCCTGGGAACAGAAGGGGTTAGGGGGGTTTGAGGGGCTCACAAATAAATAAAACAGTTTAATTCAGCAGAAATTAACAATATATGAGAGTTGAGCTAGGATGGCCTAGAGGAAAAGGGGGCCGACTAGTAACCATAAGGTTGCTTGTTGGATCCCCGGCCCCGGACAGGAGGGTGTTAGTAGTAAAACTAGTGGTGGCTGCTATTACATCTATGGTGCCCATCAATGTGTCCTTGAGCAAGACACTTAACCCCAAACTGCTCCAGGGGCGCTGTACTATGGCTGACCCTGCGCTCTGACCCCCTCTGGAGTGTGGGAACTTGAGAGGGGATATGAGAAGAATGAATTTCGATGTACCATGTGTAAATTGACGAATAAAGAAACTTACCAGAACTACATATCTTTCTACGATGGGTTTGTATAATATATTAATTGCAATTTGACGAGACTGTGTATCAGGTGGTAGAGCGTGCTGGCCAATGATCGAAGGGTTGGCGGTTCGATTCCCGTCCTGCCACTTGTGTCATGATTGTTGTGTCCTTGGGCAAGACATGTCACCCACCTTGCCTTGAGTGAATGTCGATGGTTAGCCTGCTATCGGTGTATGAATGTGCGTGTGAATGGTAACGTGGGAATGGGAACAGGTCTCCTTTGTAAAAGAGTCTTCGGTCTCAATGGGATTTACCTGTATAAATAAAGGTTAAAAAAAACACATACAAAAAATAAGAAAGCCATGGTTACCTTGAACTCTCCGACCACCGATGGGTCTTCCCCGTCCTGAGTCTTTCCTCTGAACAGTTTGAACGTCTGACAGAAATCTGACAGACCTTCAAAACCCTCCACCTTCTCCAGCTCACCGTCAAACACCTGAGGAAGAGGATAGATAGATAGATAGATAGATAGATAGATAGATAGATAGATAGATAGATAGATAGATAGATAGATAGATAGATAGATAGATAGATAGATAGATAGATAGATAGATAGATAGATAGATAGATAGATAGATAGATAGATAGATAGGGGAGGAGGAGAGGAGATTTATGAAATGAGATGATGAAATAAACCATTACTGCCCTTTGTTTTGCACTTGGGAACATAACAAAACACATAAGCACAAACAGCACATATAAGTATGGGAGACCGGGGTAAGTAGGCACACTTTTTACTCTAGTGAGATTTGCTCATCACCTAAACATCTTTCAGTAGTCATTCCTACATTAAATTGAAGCTTAAGGTGTTGGCTTGAAATGTGAACCCCTCACTTTTTCTAACTTATTGCAATAAAGAAGACATTTACCATCAAAGACACTCTAACACATTGTGACAACCAACCCCATCGGGGTCGGTTGTCACACACTGAGGGGTTGTTTGTCACAATGTTATCTTTATGAAAAAAATCTTAAAAAGAAGGCAGAACTACATTTGAAAGTTTAATTTCATTGTCAAGTTGAAAAATAGGCCTACATAACTTTATGCATCTTAACGCAAGGAATAAACAAAAATGAAATCCATATTAAGACCAACCTACTGTATGTAACAACATAAAGAACAAAACAAATAAGTCTAACAATAATAGCCTTCTCAACTAGGATACACACATTCACTATCTGAGTTACAGTGATAGCAAATGTAGGGTCTGCTCACTCTCTCTACTAACAGGGGGTGGGGGGCCCGGGTTCTAAACACTCTCCCCCTCCCCCCCCCGGGGGGGCTGGGGGCGAGAAGTTTCCATACAAACCAAACACAAACTATCCTCTTCATCTGATGAAGATTCCTCCTCCTGTCTCTTTCTCTTCTGTTTCTTCTTCTCCAGCTGGGGTGGAGTGCACTGGGGTGCAATAGTCTTGGCAGCTGGTCTAGTTTGGGATGCACTGGGTCGTTATAATTTTGTTGCCCTTTTTCTGTTTTGCATGCTAGCTGCCTTTCCTGCTCAATTCTCTCCTTCTCTGGGGTGTCAGTGAGGATACAGCTTGACATTTTCTTTTGTTATTGGGTTCCTTTCCTGGCTGCACCCTTTGGATAACATGTGACAACCAACACCCCAAAAAATGTGACGACCAACCCCAACTGGAATTTATTGCTAGCATCAAGGCCAACAACCATCTGACAACTAATTAGCTAGCTAAAAACAATCTAAACTATAACTTACCCTTCACACTTTTTTTAGGGTAACAAGTGTTTTGTGTAAAAGCCTAGAAGAAAAATACTGAGGAGCTAAATATTTTCAATTTGATATGAAACACACTAACAGTCCTCTAACCTCAAGACTATGTAGGTAACCTCTGATCCCAATTCTGGATATTTACATACCAAAATTTAACAGACAGCTCCTTCTGGTTCCGAGATAAAACGATTGTGACAACCTACCCGTGTGACAAATTACCCCGTTCTCCCCTACAAATACACACAGGCTCAGACAGTGATAGACAAAATGACAGACTCATACAAACAGACAATAAACATAAACATTCAAAGTGCATAGAGCATTCTTTAGAATGGCTCTCTACCTGAATTCAACCTGTTAATCAACTGAATACTCCTTGGAAACTCATTTGATTGGGTTTGAATGTATTGTTTGTATTGTTCTTCTGACACTGGTATAAATAAAGGAGTGGAAGAGATAGATGCATGGATAGATAGATAGATAGATAGATAGATAGATAGATAGATAGATAGATAGATAGATAGATAGATAGATAGATAGATAGATAGATAGATAGATAGATAGATAGATAGATAGATAGATAGATAGATAGATAGATAGATAGATAGATGGATTTGTTTTTAATCTTTAAACAGAAACACACACACACACACACGTTTTTCTATAGTGCATCATAGCTGCGCACTGTCCGCTGTAATTCCACTAGTATTGGATTCAAACTGGAGCCAAAAAGTACTCAACACTATTTTACACCCACACTGCAGGGGCACGGGATTGTGTGTGTGTTGTGTGTGTGTGTGTGTGTGTGTGTGTGTGTGTGTGTGTGTGTGTGTGTGTGTGTGTGTGTGTGTGTGTGTGTGTGTGTGTGTGTCAATGGGCACGTACTGTATCTGGGCAGGGTCGTCTATGTGTCAAAAGCACAAAAAGATTAATTTGTTTTTATTACTGACTATGTTTACATCAGTCTCACAACCATACACACACACACACACACACACACACACACACACACACACACACACACACACACACACACACACACACACACAATGAGCGATGAGAGGAATTAAGGGTATATATGGTTTGATATTTGGGTGGAGAAGGGTTGAACGGGAAGAGTTGGAAAATCCAGGGTGAGTGTGGCAGAGGGGTAGGTGGGGTTAATATAGGACGAGTGTGTGCGTGTGTGTGTGCGTGTGTGTAGGGGTAGGTGGGGTTAGCGCAGGGCCTTTGAATGGGACAAAGAGAGAGAGGGAGAGAGAGAGAAAGAGATGGAGAAAGAGAGAGCGTGATGAAGAGGGGCTGATGTAAACGAAAAAAAGAGAGAGAGGTCTGGAAAACGGCGGTTCACTTCATTTAATTTCACAACTTGAAACACCAAACCCAGTACCAAGGGACGGGGCCGATGCAGGGTTCACACACACACACACACACACACACACACACACACACACACACACACACACACACACACACACACACACACAGGGTTGAAGGGTTGAAGGGTTGATACATGGAAGCAGTATAGACTTATTATTATTACCATGGCGATTATTAGGTAGGAGGAATAATACACCCTTTCACAGAACCCTGACTCAACATCCTAAAATAGATCCACTCAATAAATCACACTTAAACTGGCAGTGTGTAGAATTTTGGGTTTTATTTCCTAGCAGATTTTGTAAAAAGTAATTATAATATCCATAAGTACATTTAATTTAGTGCATAATAGCTAAAACAATAATTAATTAATAGAATTATTTTTTTCCCATTATAAAGGGTCTCATATATGTCCATATTTCTGCATATCTTGGACCAAGGCCTAGTGCCGCCATCTTGAAAGTGTCATAGTTGGAATGTCATCAGGTGCATTGTTTAAAATTTAGAATTGTTCTTGTCCTTGAAGGCCATTGTAGCTTCTGTTATTATTCGAAAGGGTTGGGGTTACCCAGGGAGCGTTGCATTCTAGAACTTTGTAGAACTTTCTTGATGATGTCATATTACACACTGCACCTTTAAAGGAAAGAGTCCTAAATATATACGCTTATTTGCTTTCATACCAGGAGTTAGATCAGAAGATTGATGAGAAGTTCTCACCTAACTAAAGCCCCTATCTCACTGGGCTGCGACTGTTTGCGACAAGTTGGAGACAGCATTCGCGAGGGAGTCTCTAAATTGTCTTGAAACGTTCGCGGGGGGGGGGTCTCCAATTTCCTTGCATGCAGTCGCAGAGCCGCGCAGTCCTGTCGCTTGAATTTTGAACATGTTCAAAAAATGTGTGCGACAAATCTTCCCTCAAAATAGTCTCAGAGTGGTCGCATGTGTGTCGTACATGCGAGTCAGAAAGTGCCAGAAGTGTGAGACAACTTTGCAAGGGTTTTGGCGACATATAAAACTAAATTGCGACTGATTTGCGACTGATTTGAGATACAAAAATGAGACTGACATTCCGTTCGTGCGACGCTCGCCAGACGTTCGCG